>PVJH01012225.1:0-65321 GCA_004026705.1 Nesogale talazaci
TTTTTTTTTTAAGTGACATACTTTTATTAGGGGTTCTTGCATCTCTTATCACAATCCACACAATCAACCATTGTGTCAAGTACATTTGTATACATGCAGCCATCATCTTTTTCAAAGCATTTTCTGTCTACTTGGGCCTTGATATCCACTCATTTTTCCTCTTCCCTCCCTCATCTACCCTCCCTCATGGACCCTTGATAAGTTATGGATAATTATTTTCATTTCTTGCATCATTCTCCCTCACCCCTGACTAACTTTTCTGCTGTTTGTCCCCCTGGGAGGGGGTTATATATTGATACTTGTGATCAATTCCTCCCCCGCCCCCCACCACCTTCCCCTAATCCTCTTACTATCTCTATTCGCATTGTTGGCCCTGAGGGGTTTATCTATCTTGGATTTCCTGTGTTGCAGGCTCTTATCTGCAGCAGTGTGCATGCCCTGGTCAAATCCAATTTGTAAGGGAGAACTGTAAGTGGGGGGATGGAAGGGAAGGAAGCATTAAGGACCTAGAAGAAAGTTGTGTGTTTCCTTGGTGCTATACTGCACCCTGACTGGCTTATCTCTTCCTTGTGACCCTTCTGTGAGGGGATGTCCACTTGTCTACAGATGGATTTTGGGTCTTGACTTGATGCCCCTCCCGCTTCATGTTGGGTATGATTCTGAGTCTTAGTTGCCGGACACCTGAATTCATAACGAGCTGAGATATCGGAGCAGTTGTGAGGATGGTGTGGGCCTGGGCCATGCCATGGTGCGTTCTGTGGTTCAGGGAGCTGGAACCCCTTGAAAGCACTGAACAGCAAAGGCTAAGGAGGCCTGAGAGCAGCACGCTCTGGCATCCATTCTGTCTCAGTACTGTCGGGTTAGCTAGGATGGGACGTTAGTTGGATATCATTTTTGCTCTGAGTAATTTCATGCAAACTCCCTGTGATCATTGCTGACGAACCATCTGGAAACAGGGCAGCAGTTGTTGGCAGGCATTCCGTCTATTGTTTTCAGCCTCCCTCTGCTCTCCTTCCCCACCCCCCAGCCCCCGTCTGAAAATTGCTACATTATCATATCGCCAGATTTTGAACACTGCTCTGATCCTGGGCTTCTCTAAACTTGGCGACAACTAATCACATGCCTTCTCGGACTTTCCATATGGCTCTGGGGCCTTGCGAGCACTTGCAGGGCTGGCTGAATGCTCTCCTATGCTTGGTCATGTTGTCTGCCCTTGACTCTAGGTTCCTCACCAAATCGGTCCTACCCGTTCCCCTGTGAAGATTGTTTTCCTTGATAGAGGAGTAGTGGTTCTGCTTTCTCCCCCGACCAGTTAACATGACCCCATCTATCCGCAGTGAGCCGCTCCCTTCCCCATGCTATGCTGGAGTAGCTGAACAGAGCTTTTCTTTTTGACCTGGGGATCATCATTTTTTAATTAGTCGGATTATTTTTAACAACTTCACAGACATGTAACTCACATAGCCTGCATTTCAACAGTTAAGACACATTCACAGGAGTTATGCATCCACTACCACAATCGATTCCAGGACGTTTCCTCTCCTTTGTACTCGCTGTTAGCTGCCTATTTCCTGCCAGCCTCCCCTGTTGACCCTGAAGTTGTCTCTAAAGGGTTAGAACTAAACATTCTTCACAAGACTCAGTTCAGGATGAGCATTTACTTCTGTACTTCCTTTCAGAGATAGAAGTTTAGAGCCCTAGTTATCAGACTCTTTTTCCGTCTCCTAATTTGGAAGATTTGCACAACAATCTTGATTTCCATAGATGGTGTTTTTTTTCCCCCTTTTAATTCTTATTAGAGTTATTGGTCCCATCCTTCTAGAAGTTTCTTTGCTGCTAGAGAAGGTCTGTGCCACCTTTTAGAGGATTTGGAGCCTGCATATCAGTTATAAGAGAATATATTCATTTGCTTTCTCCCAGGTGCACAGTGCTCACATTCAGTAGATGGGAAGGTTAGCACAGGAGTCAGAAAAAGCTTAGAAGGTGGGAGGAGTAACAGGCTCTAGCTCCTTATCACAGAAGAGGGTGAGACCAAAGTTCAAAGATGTTTACAGCCCTATTTCTCTAAGAACATGTAGAGTAACAGCTCACTTTTTGGTCATTTCAATTGTGCTAAGCATAGTTGAAAATGGAAATTTTAAGAAAAATTTCTCAGCGCAGCTGAATAGCCCTCACTCCACACCATTGCAAAGGTCAGGGATCCAGCATTCCCATGTCAGTTCTTAATACAGAGCTGTGTGAGTTCTTTAGAATTCGTCGTCATATTGTTCCTTGTTTACAGTGGAGTTGAAATAGCAAATTAGAAGAGAGTAAGGGGTTCGTAGAGGCAGTCACACACATAGAAACAATATCTGACAGTTCACAGTGGAAAGCTATGTCCAAGTGGCCTTCTCTGACCTCTCATTTAATTGGCAACCTCACTTCCACCCTAGCATTTCACATGTCCCCTATTTTGACTTTACTTGCCTCATGTCACTTATCACTTTTTTACCACATCCTTTATTAACTATTAGCTAATTAAGAAAACCTTTTAGTGTGAGTGGGGGAGGGTTTGCAGAGTAGATACATTTTCCATTCAACAATTCATGAGCTATGTTTCATTTTATTGATTGCAATGAATACAATGTAATGTCACCTATACTGCTTTCTCACTGTGTTTCCTATTTTCATTTCACCTCTTTGCCCTTCTGAATGTTGTCCTTGGGTAAATCCTGCCCTTTGGATCCCAAAGGGTTGGTTTAAAGGCATTGCCTTTCCCTGTAATGTTGTTATGAATTGGAGTTGGAATTTGCAGTGAATTTTTTAGGGCATTATTGCCCATCTTACAGAGCTGTCTACTATTTAGCTGAAAATTGATTCTTGGGGGTGAATTCATTTCATAGTCATGGGGACACGGGCCTAGGCGTTTTACCTGCTCTCACAGACCTGTAAGCCTTGTCTTCAGTTGGGTTGTTGACTTTTGCTTGTCCTTTTCTTCCTACTTTAAGCGGCACTTATATTGGGATCCCATTCACAGCCCTTGGTAATGATAGCTGGTTACCATCTCACGAGCTCTGGGGTGGGGAGACTGATGTTCGTGTGCTCCGTTAGTCTGTTGGACTATTTTATGTATGTTCACATTTCATCACTCTTCCTTCCTCGGGGCTGGGAGGGACCAGCAGTCGCCTTAGGTGGCTGATGGGATTCATGCTGTTACTTCATGAAGGAGGATGTCTTTGTGGACTCTCTTAGTCCAGTGGACGTTGGCAGCATACCATTTTATTGATTGATTATCTCTCTCCTTCATTAGCATCCAAATCCCATGGGAACATGACTCCCCCATCCGACCACCCCATTCTGCTTTTCTGCAGGGTTTAGAACAGTTCCTTCTAGACAGAAGAGACAATGAATATTTGCTGAAGACATCACTATAGGAGACAATGATTAAATATCAGACTTCAGAAATAAAAAGAGTGTAGGCTAACGGGGTTATTCAGTTTTGGAATAAGCCCTTTCCTCCGTTCCCAATGTCTCTGAGGGCACATACTACAAAGTCTTGTAATATTGGTGATCTCCTGAGCGCTGAGTAAAGGGTTAGATCACGTTTGGATGTTTTACTTCTGAAGTCATAAAGGAGCACATTTTAGAGATATTCCTAACAAATAAGGGACATTATGAAACCTGTTGTTTTGAGTCCTCATTGGGAAAATAGCTTCTATATTGAGCACACAATTCCTGAATGAATGCTCATGCTTTGTGCTTGCAGTATACTGTTACTTAATGGTGTACTTCCATTTGATGTTTCTTTCACTAGCCAGACAGTTCCTGGAATATGAACCAGTTCTAGTCCTTTATGTCCACTTAAGTCAAGCTTGTACATAAGGTGGGGCAGTTAGGTATAGTTCATAGATAATGCCAGTGAGTCAAATCTTTGTCTTAGTATAAAGTGTACAGTACACGTTTCTATGCACAATAAATATGAAAGAAGCATTTCCAGATGCCCTGAGACAGCTTTTGCAAAATAACACAGTAACAGCTTTCTCTCTCTTTTAGCTAATAACTCTATTTAAATAAGAAACAGGAACTCCTATACTAAAAAAATTACAAAACAAAAGTCAGATATTTCCTTGTCTAAAACCATATAGTATGGTATCTCCAGCACTGTTCAGCAAGTTGGCTAGAATGAAACAGTATAATGATATACAAAATTTAAACATTTCTTGATAAATTTCAACAGCTGTTTGTAGGATACATTTGAGCTCAACTTCTGGGTAATTAACATGGCAAGGCATGAGTTTTAACTTGACACATTTGGTTAAAACTTCAATGTATGCGGAGAACAAACCGTACAGAACAATGAGTACTTAGTTTCTCATGAGAAAATGAAGGCCTATGTCACTGTAGATAGTGTACATCAGATTTCATCACCATCGAAGCACATTCAGTCCATTTTTCTGAAACTGATATTGATACTATTGCATCTGCTTTGGACAAAAGAAGATCATAAGATCACCATGTTGCATAATGTGTTGTAGGAATACTAGTTCTGTAAGTAATAACCATCTCTCGATGCACGTCACAAGGTAGCACCTGTTTGCTAGTATAAGCTGTTGGATTTCTAGCGCAACAGGTTTTATGGAGTTGGTCCCTAACTACGGGCTGTAGTAAGTATGGCTCCACGACTGTCTGCAATCACAGCCTGGACAACGTCCTTCTCGGTCCACCAATAGGACATGGCAAAGCTATTGCCTCTTCCCTTCACAGGCTCAAAAAGCTTTGGCCAGAGACGTTAATTGGACATTGGGCCTTCCGAGAAATATATGGTAATTAAATGCAAGATTCTTAAGTTAGCTGTGTGATGTCAGCGGCCTGCTTGTGCTTCTCAAGCCATTTTTGGCACAATGAATCCGTGCGTAGTTACTCAGGTATCCCATCTCAGGGTAAGTTTATTTGGAAAATGCATTTCCGTTCGGTAGGAGTCCTGGTGGCGCTGGGTAACCGACAGGCTGGTCTTGGAGCCCACCTGCCGCTCAGCGTGAGCATCCAACTCCGCGGACCCGTACAGCCATGGAGATCCTCTGGGCGCAGTTCCTTACTGCCCTCGCCTCCTGGATGTGATGGGTTCAGGGTGGTAGCTGTCGCCTGGTGGCTTTCTTCACATCCGCACCCCTTCCCCACCGTCGGCTCCTACTTGCAACGTTCTTTTTCTCCTCCGCCCCCTGTTGCTATTGACACCGTGTAGCCTCTTTACCTGGCTCAGTCTGTACAACTCTCTGCCTGACTCAGTAGTGTAAGGTTTTTTAATATTGCGGGCCATGGAAGCGGCGGAGTAAAACTCTTCAAATGTGAAGGCAAGTCCCCCCGCCGTCTGCGTGCAATGACAGCACGGTGGAGTTATGTCATGCGCGATCATGCGTTTGTCACCCACAACCAGATCCCTCAATCCAGGTCACGCTGGGGACGGGTCCTCCTGCCAAGACAGTGCTTTCTTTGTTGCATCCCTGAAGCAGCGAGTGAGGGGGAGCTTAGCTAGTGGTTTAGATCTCATTCCTGGAAAGGGGAACGTTGCAACTTCTGCTGAGTTTTAAATGAAGAGCAGGCTGCAGTTTTGAACCTGCAGACATACAATTACTGCTAGCAATCTGACTCGTACCTCTTGTAGCAAGAGAAGTTTACATTTCCTTTGATTTAGACAGCTAAATCAAAGCCACAGCCTTATGGTCTCTGTCTTCCCCAGTGGAAATCTAAGTCTTTGCCGTCAAAATGTTTCACTAGCATGGCACAGTCATGTGCCAATTTGCTTATGGCAGTGTTTTTCCCCACTTAGAATCCTGCAGAGGGCATCACCTTCTTTCCCTACAGTTCCTTCCACAGGCACATCTAGGTTGTCATGAGACTGCCATGGCCGTGGAGTCAGCTGTGGGCTCTCCGTAACTCTCCTGGTGACTCCGTATGTGTCAGAGTGGAATGATGCTCCACAGCATTTTCAAGGACTGGGCTTTCTGATGGATGGCCCGACCTCCCTTCTGAGGTGGACTTGAACTACCACCCTTTTGATCAGCAGCAAGTGCATTAGCTGCATTATCCCAGGTTGCTGGTCGTGATAGACTCAGCTGTTGAGAGTCCAGTTTGTAGGAAAAACCAAGCTGTTTCTCCCTACCTGGCTCCTGTCCTGCTTGCTCTGGTGGGCTCCCAGCCCTGTGGCCACCTTTATCGTCGGGACTGCCCCCAATAAAATGGTTAAAAACAAAATAAAACCAAAAAACCTTTGGAGGCGGTCTGCTGAGCTGGTTCAACTTGAAGCAGTGGGTCAGCTAAGAAGGTTATGGTGACTGGTATTTGAGATTCCAAAAGGGTCATTTTGATAGATTTTCTCGAAAGACACAGGGCAGTCACAGGGCCTTACTAGGAAAGATGTGCTAAGAAACATTGAAAACTGCACCGGTGATGGAAAGGCTGGGACCGTTTCGCTGAGGACTTTTTGGTCTCATCACGACCACGTGCTCGCTCATTCTTCTAGGAGGACTGTTCACCGAGAATTTCCTTGGGATGCCTTTTCTCATCGCGCTACAGCCCTGAGCCTACCCTTTCACACTTGGTTTTGTACGCAATCGTCAGGGAACTTTCAAAGGAACGCAACTTGAGCCTTCGGCGAAGCTAAAGCGGCAGTTTTAACATGGAATCAAATTTCGCTCCTTAGAATGTTCGCCAACGTTTGCATCCAAGTGTGAAGGGGTAGACTCAGGGCTGTAGAACTGATGAGAAAGGGTAGAGAGATGGAAACACCACCTTCAGAAATGTGTACACCTAAAGTTAGGAAAATTTTGAGAGATGCTAGCTTGAGATTTTCATACTTTGTTTGATCAAAGGTCTTATGATCTTATAGTAATACTTTTTGATGTACTCCCTCTGTTTAGAGGGCTCAAACAATGTTCTTGGTGTTGCGGACTGAAGAGCTATCCTGGGAGAAAGGGCAAGTTAGGAAGGCTACAGATGAAATTCCCACTTACATGCTTGCACGAATGCTTCAATGCAGCATCTCCTAAGTCAACTTGGTGCAGTGTGTTTACCCTTGCATCACATAGCTGGTTAATTAGCTTATGTTTCATTTCCAAGATACTCCCACTTGGAGTTGTAAGAAGTCCAAACAAGTGCATATTCCCACTCGCTGCTTTCTAACCAAGCCGTTAATTCAATGGCAACTCCATGGGGTTGAACAATGAGAGCAATGTCAGGCACAGGAAATAGAGAGCCTTGTTATGTGTGTTTTGATTGAATATCTCAGGCTTGATGAGAAAAGAATTCTAAAAAGATAAAAAAATCCAAAACTTCAGTCATGTTACAAGTCATGATGATTAGAGAAATAATTGATATTAAAGCACACACACACAAATGGAAAACCATCACTTTGACAAATTCATGTCAGATTTTAACTGTTATAAATAGAATGAATTTTGTTGACCTGGAATTTCTAGCTCAAAAAACACATTTTGTGTCTTCCTGTGTATATCTATAATATATATTTAAATGACATATTATTAGATTATAACATTAGTTCATTGTTCATTTGTTCCATAAGTAGTTGTCAAGAACCCGTTATGGACTGAATATTTTTACATTAGACACTAGAAATACAGCCATGAGCAAGGCGGATGATACGTCTGCACTAATGGAGTTCACAGATAACAAGCAAGTAAACAAATAAGTCTGTGCTATAAGTAAAGGAACCTGGGTCATGTGATGGGTCACGGCCCAGGATGGTGGTAGTGTGACAGCAGTGGGATGGTCTGGCTGTCCTGCTAAAGCGATACCATTTGAACAAAGAAGAGAACCAAGAGAAGAACCAACCGCGAGGGCTGGAGGGTGAGTGGCATTGTAGGCAAAGGGAAGCAATGCAGAGGCTGGGGTCCAAGTCCTCGAGCTGTGTTTGGGGAGTGAAAGGCCAGTGTGACTGAGCCTTAGAGTGAGAAGAAGTGTGGCCCGTAAGATTGGGAAGGGCGGTAATATGGATATTATTCCAAGAACTGTAGAAAACCATGGGACAATTGCAAGCAAAGGAGTGCCATGATCCGGTTTGTGTTTGTAGAAAACTCACCCTGCATGGTGTCAGGGCTTGGCTGCTAACCGAGAGGTCGATGGTTTGAACCCAGCAATCAGTTTTGCAGGAAAAGGCTCAGGCTGTCTGCTCCTGCACAGATTTACAGCCTTCAAAGCCAAAGGGAGCACTTCTCCTCTGTCCTCAAGGGTCTCAATGAGCTGGAATTGACCCCTCGAGAGTGGGTTGATGGATGGCCTAAGAGCATAAAGGATAGTTAAAAGGGTAGCAGTCCAGCTATGACGATGATGCTGATGAAGCATTTCCATGCTTTTGTTATCTCTCTGCAGATTTTTCCTTTTTTCTCTTTAAGTTCTTTTTATTTGACTAAATTTTCAAGGATCAAGTAGAAGCTATGTATGAAACATCAAATCGATTATGGTTTAATGAATATTTTCTTAATATATTCACAATGAATACTTATGAATCACTATTGGTGTGAATACAGGTTAACTTCTAGGGCTATGTACATAAGTAAGAATAGCCTTTGCCTTTAAAGATTTTACAGTCTAGTGGGTGGCACCTATAAATAAACAAATAACACTGTCGTAGAAAGTACATGGCTATCGTGAATAACCTTATGTCATGGTTTCTCAAAAAATATTTTTTTGGTGGCCACATGCTCTCATTTCTTGCTGACTCATGGGATAGGTATACATTAGTTTTGATAGATAGTTGACTTCATTATTAAAATAGGATTTGTGATTTAGAAAGATTCTGGTTACTGGTTGAAATTGCAAGACCAGAATCAAGTGAGATTAGTTTGGTGCTTGATACACATATTTAATTAATAAATTAGATTTAAATTAAGGCTAAGGCAGTGGATGTGGGAAAGATGAATAAAATGCAGAGATGTTTAAAGATGGGACAGGTTGGATTTTGAAGGTAGAGGGAGATCAAGAGATGGCAGGATGACTCAGAGAGTAATGAAACTTAAGCTAGAAAAGTTGAGATTTTGGAAAATTTTCCCCATGCTGAATTAAAACTGTCTATTGGTGTGGCATTGGCTTGTTAACCAGAAGGTTAGTGGTTCACATCACCCCCAAGAAGATGACACGGTCTGCTTTCAGAAAGATATACCGCCTTAGAAACACTTCACTGTGTCACTTTGAGTTGGAATCAGTTAGATGACAATGTGTTTAGCTTTTTTTTTTTTTTTAAATGAGTTATCCAAATGGATGTGTTAAAAATGGAGATAAACATTTGGAAGCTAAAATAATATTTGCATTACATGAAACTGGAGATGTTTGCTTGGGATGGCAAGAAAGGATGTATATAAAATGCAGAAAAGAGGGGCTGAGCCCTGGTAGTGCGTAGTGGTTATGCGCGGGACTGCGGCCTACTGGGATGGAGGTTCAATTCCAGCTCCACAGGAGCAAAGGCTGGGCCTCCTACTCCCACCACCAGGGCAGTGATGCCTGAAAAAAAAAAAAACCCCAAAAATGCAGAAAAGAGGATTGTGGTTAAAATGTTTCTATATGGATGGTGAGTGAAGATCGAGGAACTGATGACCAGCCTTTAGAACTGCAGAAGAGAGGGAGATGAGATGGTGTTGATGTTAAATGTGTGAACTCGGGATCCAGATCATTTGCATCTGAATCATGGCTTTGCTATTTCTTAGTTGTGTGACCTAGATTTTTCTAGACCTCACTTTTCTAAGAAATAACATGGAGAGTACACATTTGTCTACTTTGTAAAGTTATTATGGAATACACACAAAACAGTATGAATGACCAGTAGTTGTTGTTGTTGTCGTCGTCATTAGTTTTGAGAAAATGACATGCCCAAATAAAAGGGGCAGAGAGGCCAGGAGGCAATCTGTGAGCTCCCAAGAGTTCAGTCCTGAAGTATGTCCTTTGGAGGTGACCAGCAAGGAGAGTAGTAATGAGTGCGGAAACAAACGATCAACTGGTCTTAATAATGTCGCTTCTTGCAAGAAAACCCATTGGATAAACACATAGGCAAGATCTAGGCTGGAAAGCATCTCAGGTCATTGACACATGAATGTTAATAATACCTTAGTCTATTAACTTCGTTCTTTTATCTCATGTAGTTCAAAGTGTATCCCACATTTTTTTTTTTACTCAGCCTCGCAACATCAAGGCAAGTTAGAGAAGGTAAAGGTAGCATTATTGCCAGTTTACAGATGAGGAAACTAAGAGTAAGAGAGGTCAGATGAGGTTGCCCAAGCTTGTACTAGTTAATCAGCTTTTCCTCTGTCCTGTCAGTAGGTCTTACTCTCCTCTCTTTTCCCATTTTCCAGGAGAGTGTTTCTCAAAGGGTGACCCGGGGATCAGATATCATCTAGGATTCTGGTTCATGTGCAGATCTCTACGTTCCATTCAAGCTTTATTGTTAGAAACACTTGGGGATAGCTCAGCAATCAGCATTTTTTACTCAGCCTCCAAGATAATTCACTTGAAATCTCTTTAGAAAGTGTGCAAGGGAACAGACAAATGTGGACCATTCTTTATTAGTGACTCTTTTACACACACACACACACACACACACACACACACAAAGTCGAAAAATATTTTTTTTGGCGTCACTGCCCTCTGGTGGTCATGGGAGCTACCCAGTATTGCTCCTGGAGAGCCGCTGCTGGATTTGAACTGCCAAGCCTGTGGGCCACAGTCCTGCACTCAACCACTATGCCACCGGGGCTCAGCCCCGAAAATATTTTTTTGCGCAGAAGCTCAAACAACTATAGTTAAGCCTTTAGAACCTCTTTTGAAAATATGTGTGATTTGTTGTTTTTGTGAACTTACGCAGTGCCTTTGATTAAAAGCAACATGGACTTGACCTATACAGATGAGTAATGTAATTCCTTGGTAAGGTGCCATCAGAGTGGAGCTATGACTAAAGACTGTATCTTACATCAATTTCGGTAATAGTCCCATCTGCAGAGACTATTTATAGCTATTGATTAGGAAGAGTAGGTCTCTATTCATAGCATCTGTCTATATTTATGTGGTTCTCAAGTTTGCCATTCATTTCTAGCAGAATAGCACAAAACTCTCAAGTTCAGGTAATTTGAAGACTTTGTCTCTTGGTAATGGTGCCTGATCAGAACGAGCCTGCATTCAGTCAGTGATGCGCTCACAGCCGATTTTCTTATTCATTTGGTTGTAGAGAAGGTGTGTGTGTGTGTGTGTGTGTGTGTGTGTGTGGCCTCTTGTCTTCCCAGTCTCTGCTCCCAGAAGCCACATACGAGGCATCAAGAGGCGACTGTTGAAGAAAGCGTATTTCACTCTTATGTATTTAGGAACAACAGCAACACACAACAGCAACAACAACAAAACCAAGCCAACCAAACAAATCAAAAGAGTCATCCTCATCTACTGTGAAGATCCAGTCAAGCATTCCTACATGCAAACTGATAAGTGAGCTGGGACTGGAACCAGAGTCCTCGCATGCTGTGCATTTCTCGGTTCTGCCCGCCTTGGTATGGAGTGTCTAAGTTGCAAGAGAGTCCTTCTCTCGGGCTCGTGCTTCTGTACCTGGCATGTATTTAATGCCCATGGCAGTTGTACTAGTATTAAGCCCTGCTACATCCCTTTTCTACTCTGCCACCCAGTGAGGGAAAAAGAACCATGCTTGTACCACAATGCAGCGGTGAGACCTGGAGCTCAAAGGGATGACTTTGTACTTCCAGGTCTCACAAGTTGTCTGCCTTTGACCTATGGCCGTTGAGTATCTCATGTTCTATTGGTTTGTGTTTGGCGGTCACACTGTAGTAGACAGAGTGGTTTTCCTTCCTGACTTTGTCTCTATGCTAATTGGCTGGGTAACTAGATTTAATTTTCAGATTATGAAAACAATGATTAGTAATTTTAAAAAACTATTCGTATATATTTTAGGGAGAAGTGCTCAGGATAAGCGAAATTGTTCTTCATGGCTTGCGCTAGGTTTTTGTTTTGTTTTGCCACTCCCTGCCCTAGGTTTTAGTAGTCGATAATATGCTAGAAAATACCTGGCTTTATCTACAGGTCACTAATTCTAGCAAGTCCATGATCAAGGAATATTATTTGTGCCTAGTGCAAAGTGACCAGATTTTAACATTGGTAAAGCAGGACACCATTGACAGGGGTGGGGGGTGGGGGCGGAGGAGTAGGTGGTATATTCCCTCCCCGTTCTCCTGCCATTCCCTAGCTTGTCGTGCATTCTTTCCAAAAATCGAGACTTTTTAAAAACTCCACAGGACGCAGGAAAAATTGGTTTAGAATCGGGACTATCCTGCCAAAAGCGGGACGTCTGGTCATGTTAGCCTAGCACAACACTACGAGGTGCTTTCCAAACTTTATGTGTACTATTAAATAATAGTTTACCGTTGAATTTACAAGTCCACATAGTGTTAATGGTTGAATTTTGGAGGGGAAAGGAACAAGCCAGCAATGATTTCCCGGGCATTTTGATAATGGGGCTTGATTTCCATGCTCGGTCCATGTGATGTAGATGACACTGCTACCCCAAAGTCAAACTGGCTGCTGTCAAGCTATTTCCAACGATGGCACCCATGTGCTCTGCAGGGTTTCCAAGGTGCGGAACCTCACTGCCAGGCCTTTCTTCCGAAGTGCTTCAGGGTAGGCTTGAACTGTCAGTCTTTTGGTTAGCTAGTAGTCAAGCATGAAACCATTTGCGCTTACCAGGGACTTCTGGTGATCATAATAGGAATTAAATCTCCACTTTGCTGAACTAATCTCTTAAGAAGGTGGGGTGAGATGAGTGGGGTGGGGGTGGGGGATAGAGATTCCTTAATATGATTTACAGAATAAGAGTCAAAGTAATTTTTATTTCCTTAAGTTTGGAAACATTCAGTAAATCATACTCCCACTCACGAAAGAACTGATGAAGAAAACACTTGTAAATCTCACATGGAGGTCGAACCCTGTGCAGATGTCTGTGGGCTTTCTAATGCTCTAGGAAAGCTTCTAGCTTTCTGTTCAGAGCAGGCTGCATTCACGCACACTGTTGGGCCACACAGAAGCTCATTACCTCTGACCTTCACAGACAGAATGGATTCCAGAAAGTCAGGGCACCTGTTAACCCGTGACCTCAGGATATGAGGGCCTTGGGCATCTGAGCCTCGGAAAGAGAAAGAAAGTTCGGGAGTAGTGCTTTGGGGAAGTTTACTTTGGATGCAAAACTGTATGTTGACAATTTGTGATGTTATTTGGCAAAGGCAACAGTGACTATTTTCGTTCCGAACTCCCCGTAAGCAACTAAACATCCTTGAAGTTCTCCTTATGTGCCCCAACTCTTAGGGAGGTAAGAAAAAAGCATGCAATTGCTTTGTTTTATGAAGGAGATGCCAAAGGTTCTGGAACTTTAAGCTGTTACCCAAGGTCCCAAAGTAAATTGGTTTCAGAAGTTGAAGTGGAAGTCTATTGAATGCAGGGCACTTTTATTGTTACCATTCTGAGTTTTAAGCAGAAAGTAGCACATATAAGTGAGACGGCAGGCCTACCTCCTGAACAATTTTTGTAACTTTGAAGCGTGGCTAATTTGTCTAGGAGAAGGTAGACTCTGTTATTGGATTCACAGCCAGGGAATTACTATTTTTCAAGAGATGGAAAACAACTTACTGTTTCTCCCAGTGGGGTTCCTGGACTCGATGGGGTGCTGGAGGAAACCCTGTTGAGACAGGATGGCGGAGGGGGTTGGGCATTCGGAGTGATCAAGCACTGGCCACTGTTGGTTATTGTGACATCCTCAGTTTTTTCCTGAGGGTCAAGGGTACTCTCTGACTGAGGGCTTCCTATGAGGGCCACTCTTGGGCATCTTACAGTTTTTCAGATCATTGATATTTTTTTATGTTATTTGTTTTTTTTTTTTAGTGCACAGGCATCGCTATCTTTTCTTCTCCCACATCTCTCTATACTTTCTTTGTAATTTGAAGTTATAATTTTCCATCTTCTGTCAGGTCAAAGGTCATAATGGCAACCCAAACGCCTTCTCAGAGGTGAAAGCAGAAGAGAAAAACCTTCCACTCTGAAGGTTCCCTTGGCACTTGCTGTGAATGGAATCTGAGAGAGACTTCTGGGCAATTGTGTGCTGACTCATCACCTTCCCAGGACAAAGATGCTGACTTGTAGCCTCTGCCTGTTTCTGTAGTGTAAATACTCCCCACCGTGGCTGATTTCAGGCGACCAACCTGATGTCACTGTCGCGTTGAGAAGAGATGAACACAGTTGGTTCTTTCATGCAGGTTCAGCACAATCACTGGGTAGGCCTTGATAGGTTTGCATAATTAGTTGGAATATATATGCACACACAAATATGTTTATTGTGTGGGGGTGTGTATGTGTATGAACCCGACACTGAAGATTTCTTCTTTCTTTTCCCTGAAATGCTGAGATCAGGCTATATTGTGAATTTGCCATATGGGCAATACCACTTCTTAATGCTTTCCCAAACCCCAGACCATTCCCACTCCCATCACGTCTCTTCCGATTCACAGTGACCTTGTCTAGTGTTTCCCAGAAGGTTTTTGGGATCAGACAACCTAAATATTCTCTCAGGCTGTGTGGCTGGAAGGTTTGAACTGTCAACCTTGAGCCCAGTGCCTTATCCTTCGTGCAACCAAGGGATCGTTCTTCTTTGTGTCTATTCTTGGAACCCTCTTAGTTTGGGTATTCTTTCAGATGCCCTACTCCGTTGACTTCTCTCTATTCAACACACTCTGCCTGGGAAAGTGAGCCATTTACTTGACATTATTGCTACAGAGTTCCATCTCAGAACCTTCTCCTAGATATTTAGTTTCTAACTACCTGTTGGATCCTGCCATTGGAATGTCCTGAAGACACCTCATGTTCTGTGTTTTAAGAGTGAAGTTCAGGGCTTAGCCCTGGTGGCGTAGTGGTTGTGCGCGGGACTGCGGCCCACTGGGATGGAGGTTCAATTCCAGCAGTGGGGCTGGGCCTCCTACTCCCGCCACTGGAGAGCAGTGATGCAAAAAAAAAAAAAAAAGAGTGAAGTTCAGTGTCTCTGCCCCCAATAACTGGCTTCCTCTCCTTCATTGTCTTTCACATGGGTAGCACCATTTTGACCCACAGGATAAATAAGGTCAAGATCCCTGACTTAATCTTTTCCTTTCTGTCTTCTGCATCTAATTAATTTCTAAATCCTATCCATTTTTGCCCCGAATATTTATAGTGTCCTTTCCGCTCACCACCTTCCCCATCCCTCCTGCCCTTGTACCAGTTAATCAGACACTTGATCCCTGCAGTGTCAACCACCTTCTTACTGGTTTTCCCAACTTTTAAACCTTTCCCATGAAATCCATTCTCCACACTGACTATGGTGTTAAAAAGCACCCCTGGTTTCATCTTTCCTAGGGCAAGTGGCATCTCAACGCCTTGATGTTTCATCTAACTCCTCCATAATCAAGCTGTCTCCTGCTGCCGCTCATAATACCCCTGTATCCTTGTCTTCCAACCCTGCTTCCCACCTCCTGCAGCTTTCCCCTGAAGGTCTTTGTTCTGGTCTGTCCACTTGTGTCCTGCTCAACACTGCCAACTCCCACTCACAATTTCAAACCTACACAAGAAGCCTTCTTGGATCCCTCAATGCCTTGGGTCCTTCCAGGTGCTTCTAAGAGTTCCTGCCTGCCTCTCCCTGGCTGTGCTAACATTGCTTTGTAATAGCTTTGTCCTGTCTGTTTTACCCCCACACTGAACAACCTGGGCCCCAGAATTAGTGCAGTTTACCTGCATAGCTGTGGTTCCTCGCAGTCCCTGGCACATTCATGTGGTCTCAGCAAGCAGATGAAAGAGACACCAAGTCTCGACCCTTTATCTGGGTAGCATCAGGCTGCCAGACTGACGAAGTAAGAATGCACAACTCCCAGTTAAGTAGGAATTTTAAGATAAATAATGAGTAATAATTTATTTTTAGTATGAATGCTTTCCAAATATTGCATGGGGCATGCTACTATAAGAAATTATTCATTGTTTATCTGAAATTCAGATCGAGCAGCTTGTCCCACATTTTCTCTGGCAGGCCTAGCTTAGCGAACCAGTGAGTTCACCTCGAGCAGAAGTTCACACCAAGCAGACACTCCCTCTGAGTGCAGCCTCTCCTGCCCCCTGGTCTCTTTGTCGCTCACATTCCTGAAGGGCTCCTCCATGTTGCAACCCAGATGCACAGGCCTTGCTGCAGCTCTCAGCTGCCTGTCACTTCAGGGGTGGCTTTCCCTCGGAGAATAAAGTCTTCTATGCCTGGCCGGGAAGTTCAATCTATTCATGGGGGTCATGTGGAGCTTATTTGTGCCTTATCTTCTGGGATCGACTACAGAACAGTGGCCTGTTGTCGTGGGTGGGGGCAGTTATAGGCCATTTGAAGAGGGAGTACAAAACACACCCTGGGGCTGAGCCCCGGTGGCATAGTGGTTGTGTGCGGGACTGTGGCCCACTGGGATGGAGGTTCAATTCCAACAGCGGGGCTGGGCCTACTACTCCCACCGCCGGAGAGCAGTGCTGCCCCCCCCCCCAAAAAAAAAAAAAAACCACCCTGGGTGTTTGAAATTAATAGAAGTAGAGCAAGATATACCGTCTTAAAGTCTATCCAGCCCTGGGCTATAGGGACTGGATTGTTGCAGGCAGTAGAGACTGGAATAGTACAAAGATGCCTGATATCTGATGTATTAACACGGTCGTTCTCAACCTTCCCAATGCCACCACCCTTTAATACTGTTTCTCATGTTGTGGGGACCCTGGATGTAGGCGTGTATGCATGTGGGAGGACCCACCTGGAGATGGATGGAGGAGTGGTCTCTCCCTCCATTCCTAAGACCATCAGAAATAATGCTCTCAGGCTACCCTTTTGAAAGGGTCATTCGACCTCCAAGGGGGTTGTGACCCTCACATTGAGAACCACTGTATTAACAGCTGAGGGTGGCTTTGAAAAGGACTGTCTCCAGTCTAATGAGGATTTTTGTTTTGTTTGCAATTTTGCTGTTAAAGTATCAGGTGACTGAAATATTATTTTGATTGAAGGATTTTTTAAAAATTAGAAACACCAATTTTTTAACAGTTTATATTTTAGAAGGTGAAAGAGCACATTTCTCTATGACTTGAAAGAGAATTGAAATATGGCATATTTCATCTGTCATACTTTTTCTCCTCTCCCCCTCATACCAAAATTGATAATTATGGCATTTCCACGCCTAGGATACTTGGGCAGAGTTTGAGATACCTGTCCCCACAGGGATCCGACAGGTCCTCTTAGGAAAAGCTGAGTGCTAATGGCAGCAAGACTGGCCCCCAGTACAATCGTGAAACATTTTCGTGGCCTCAGTGTGATGATCATGTCAGCAGAGTGCTGGTTTCTGATTAAATCCAGATTGCTCCGCTTCCTGTGAGTGTGCTAACCCACAGGGCAGACCCAGCCCTCCGTGTCTTTCTGGCGCTCCATGTCTGTGTTATTCAACCTTGCCTGCCAAGAGCCCTCGCAGCCTTGGCTTTAACATTTTAATTCAGAGTTGTTGAGACATTGCAAACAAAATAAGCTAGAAAGGAATCTGCCTGTTCTTGAACACTTTACTGCAAACATGGCACTTTAAAAATGTCCAGCTTCTCCACGCTGGCCGTGGCCATCTGGTCCCGCGTGAGCCTCCCTTTGTGCGAGTTCATTTTCAAAATAATTCCAGTAGAGGCTCAAAAACGAGTGATTGGTTTCTTGTTTCATCGAGATGTTTGAATATGGGGAAATCACTCTTCTCTGGAAAACTTCATCTCCTCTCTGCCAGGAAGAGAACAAAAGAAGCGCAACAACGAAGCTCACTACCTCTGTCCCTGTGGCTTTCTGGGGGTGTAGCTCTTTTCTCCAGTGGAGGGAGTGCCTCTTCTTTCTCCCCCACAGCCCCGCCTCCTGCGACAACCTCCCTCTACCCCCCCCCCCCCCCCCCCCCCCCCCCCCCCCCCCCCCCCCCCCCCCCCCCCCCCCCCCCGCCGCTCCTGGCACCTGGGTGTGCCCAGCAAGTCATCAGAAAATGGAAGTAAGCAGCGTTCTGGCACCTTCACAGTTATGGGGACTTTGGAGAGAAGGGTGCTTGGTACTGAGCAGTTCCTACACATCAGTGTATGAGAGCCTCATGGATGCTCGTTCACTGTATCGACGGGGGTGGGGTGGGGGGTGGGATTTAAAAAATGGAATTGGTCAGAGGGTTCTAGTGTTCTGAAGGCACAGATGCAGACCTGGGGGCACAAAGCATGCTCAAGTCAGTTATGGACACTGGGCATGCACTCTTGAGTTCTTGTCCTAACCCCTACCCCCTCCCAAAGTACAAGGAAGAATGAAAGGAAGGGAAGGGATTCATGTCTAACATAATTCTACTCCCACGGGGAAAGCTGGGCTTCCTGACAAGACTGCTTTTCTGGCAGGAAGAGGGACCCACTTCATCATGTCTTTGGGGCAAGGGGTGAGGTCTGGGTGGAGCATTATTTTTTGCTTTAGGTGAAGTTTTGCACAGCAGACCAGCTCCCTATTTACCAGTTTCTACCCAGTTTGTTGTCTGCTATCCTAACAATGTGTCAGCACTTTTCTGATTGCTCGTCCCCCCACCCCCCGTTTACATCCCTCAATTTCTCTGCCCCTCCTTCCCCTCTCATCTCTGCCCTCTCAGCCAAGGACCCATGCTAGGTCTAAGAGGCTAGAATTTTGTTGGAAATTGTTGTGCCTATGTGCATGCATGAAAGACATTTGAAGGAAAAAAAAAAGGCATTTGTCTGTAATTTTCCTCTTTGAGGTGATGTTGCTGTCAGGGCTATTCTGCCTTCATTCAATTAATCAGGAAGCATTTCTTCCTTCACTGTGTCCTGGGATACTTTGAATTGAACTGCTGGTGTTGTCTCTTAAGATTTGGTAACACTCTTATTAATGAAGTCATCTGTGCCAGGGCTTTTTGGAGTTTCTAACACATGCATCATTCTCAGTCTCTTCTTTGGTTATGGATCCATGTAGGTGTGTGTGTGTGTGTGTGTGTGTATCTGTTATAGAACAGTGGATCATCAGTTTGATAGTCAGCAACTCATGCACACTTTGCTCCCCCTCGGTCGGTCAGTGCAGTACTTTCAGTGTAATGCTTTCCGTCTCTTCTCTCCTCGCTGCTTTTCCTCTTTCTCTCCCAACTCTCCTGAACTTTTCCCTTGAGAAACTATGATGGCTTTGAACTCAAACGGGTGATTATTCTAAGGTGTGCACACCTCACGAGTGTTATTGTCCCCATTAGAGACCTGGGTATTGTTTGGCTGAAAATTACACTATGCATGTGTGAATTCAGTGCTGAACCTAAAAGGATGACTAAGGCCCATAGTCTTAGGGTTCCACCAGTCTCTGTCAGATCAATAGCCCTGATCTCCTTCAGGATTTTTGCACTTTCGTTCCACCTTCTTCTCCTCCTCTACCCAGGCCTTCTCATGTGACACCCCTTTCAGGACAGCGGGGAGTGGTAAACAGGCACCATCTAGTTGTTCTGCACTCAGGGTGGAGGAAACTGACGTTTTCATGAGGTTCATTAGTTCATGGACTGATGGCTTCCATGTGTCTTTCAGTTTCCTCACTGGCCTTTCCTCCAAATGAAGAGAGACTGACAGTTTTACCTTAGACGGCTCACACGAGCTCCTATGAACCCAGTTGCTCCCCTAAGAGCAGGACTGAGCACAACATGTCTTTGTGGACCATGTCATCCCAATTGACCTTGTCCAGAGCTGATGGTTCCCTGCCCCAAGACCTGCTGAAATAGTCAGGATTTCCAGGGAGAAAAGATTCATTTTGAAAGGGGAGTGGAGTCTGTGTAAGTAAAATCTAGTAAAGTGAGTATCATCAAACTACAAAGTTCTTTGTAAGGGAACCCCGACATTAGTTATCACAAGATAAGGAAGATAGATGTACAAGCAGATCCTGAATAGCCCAAAAGATTAGGAAGTGATCCTTTTTTGTTAGATTTCTAGTATTTGACATTAAAGTGTATATATATAACTATCTACTTAAATATATATGTAGTAGACTGGATATTTAACTTTTTACAGATTTGTGTGTATGTATGTATATATATGTATATATATATTTAACAAATTCTTTTTAATATTATACTAATTGATAATTACTTTGCCCAGATCTTTTGAAACAGCACCTTAAAAAAGTCATTGTGTTCCTAAATTTTTATATTGAGAATGAGACGAAAGTAATACATAACATTGAAATTATATTTTATAGTTTTTAATTTTATTTTGAAATGGTACATCTGAATTAAAATTTAAAGGCATCACGATGATTGATAAGTTATCAAGGATTTTCTAAAAGTTGTTCATTTTAAAGTTCTGCAACATCTTTGAGGAATAAAGGAAGTTCTATTTGTTTCTTCATTCCCATCCGAACCCCTCATAACACCTTATTATGAAATGCTCACATTAGCGTGTTACGGTGTAAGGAATTCTGTAGTAAAGAAATGCCTTTGGGCTGAGCCCCGGTGGCGTAGTGGTTGTGCGCGGGACTGCGGCCCACTGGGACGGAGGTTCAATTCCAGCAGTGGGGCTGGGCCTCCTACTCCCACCACCGGAGAGCAGTGATGCCCACAAAAAAAAAAAAAAAGAAAAAAAAAGAAATGCCTTTGACTTTGTCATCCACCTAATTCACAAACTTGGCCACACAAAGTTCTTCATTTTGGAACTATTGTTTTGTAGTGCACATTTAGGACAACTCTATACCTAATGTGCAGTGCACATTTAGGACAAGTAATTAAGAATGTAATGAGAATTCAAAGCCATCTCCTTTTCATTACTGTCTCTGGCTACAGGTAATTTGAAGCTTCTGGGAGATAGTTGGGTGCTATTAAGCCTGTCTTAAAACTACTTATAAAATGATAAAAAAGATTTTTTAGGCCATGATCTGAGTCAAGACACCTAAGAAACCAAAAGGAACAGTTGCTATTTTACCTGCACTAGATCGCGCTCTGTAGTATATTCAGAAAAGCTTTCATAAGTTAAATGAAGAAATCAAGCCACCTCCTACATAATACTAATATAGACAGCTTGGTGGTATGAAGCTCATTCACCTGCCCTTTCTAAGGCAGTTGCTGCCACATTGGTCCTATAGGAACAGCCCAGTTGCTTACTTTCCAGTTCTGGCAGGCTAGGTGATGGGAACGCACAGACCTGCACACGAAGCACAAGGGCCTCGTGGAGAGTCGCTCGGTCTCTGCTTTGCCCCTCCTTGTCAATGTTCACAGTCTGATCACTGAGATTTAAGAAAATCTGATATAAAACAAAGCAAACTTACAATACGGAGGAACCACCAGGCGATTGTTTTTCCTCACTTGGGATAATTACCTGCTTTAGAGTTTCATTACAAGGCTTGCCTCAATACAACAGCTTCCCTCGTGCTTACAAAGGACTAGTTAAGCTCTGTAAATGGCATCTCTGTATAATTTGTTAGGAGCAGATTGACTGCAGAACATCAGGCACATGTATATATTTCCCTTACATTTTATTATCCAAAGTCATGTTTTGAGCTTTACCGATTTTTCTCAGCAGTCAGTTCTTCTATTTTATGGCTATGTCTATAGCCATAACTAAGTCAGCACAATTAAGTCTGTCCCTTTGGATGGGCAATATATTTCAACTCACCTTACAGTCAGCAACAAACTCTTTGCACCAATGTGTCCAAAGACCTCACCCAACATCTTCAGTCTTTTGTGATGTTATTTTTCACAAGCAAATGTCTTCTTACTGCACCAGAGGGTGGGGGTGGCACACCCCCCTTTCTTTGTCCCTTGACTCCCCAGGGATTAGTCTAGTGCTCTTGGTCAAGCCACATCTTAGTCATGTCTCTTGACAGTCATGATAGGGTGACAGTTCACGCTCATGGGCTGAAGGGTGTTCGAGTATGATGCTGAGTACCTTAACATGTACCGAAACCAAACCAGTCACGGGCACCCTTGCAAATGGCAAACATTTGAGGTGGTGGGGGGGGGGAGGCCTCCATTTTTAGTGCTTACGAATTTCTGGGGAGAAAATACTACTTCCCCCCTCCCATAACTGGTTTCTAGCTTTCAATATGACCTCAGCTGGATCACATCATTTCAAAAAATTTTGTCAGCTCTTCTAAGCTGGGGTGAGTCAGTGCCAGCATATCAGTGTAGGCTGTCAGTAAGATGAATTTGAAAGTTCACCAAGAATCAATAGGGAAGAATTTGATAACATTCACTAAATCCAGTCCTGAGACCACAGAACATAAGCCAACAATTTGCTTATTGATAGATGAATAAGCAAGCTGCAATCACTTGTGAAGCAATACTCTACTTCTAGGAAGTAGAAAAACCCCTTTCTGTCCTGTCTCCTCTCCCACCCCTTCCACACAGACTTCATTTATCCCCGTCACCACCACCTCACTCACAGGGGGAGAGCATTGCCTTATATGACTTCCAAAAAAAAAAAAATGAAAGTAAGAGTCAACCTTGGGGTTCTCAAATATTTGAGCAGATTCCACGTTACATTAGTGATTAATTCCTCCTGATGGTGATCCTTGCTTTATTGTACAGGTTGAAGGGGACCAGCTGCCTCCTGGGCACACAGTCAGCCAGTATGAGACCTGTAAGATCAGGACCATAAAAGCTGGCACCTTGGAGAAGCTTGTGGAGAACCTGCTGACGGCTTTTGGGGACAATGACTTTACCTATATCAGCATCTTCCTGTCGACCTATAGAGGGTTTGCCTCCACGAAAGAAGTTCTGGAACTGCTGCTGGACAGGTGAGAGTCTGAAGGAGTTTGAGAGTTGCAGGGCAGTTTGCTGAGTGAGTCTGGGGCTTGGAAATCCCTTTAGTATCCCTTTAGTATATGTGTCAGGGGTGGGTTAACTGGAGAAAACACTTTGGGGACACATGGCATGGGGACACACGGCCAGGATACTTTTCAGATCTATTTTCAGGGGTGGGGTGGGATCTCATGAAAACCTGTGTTAAGAATAGATGCCTGTGTTAGTCCTGGTAGACTAGAGAAACATTCATAGGCACGCATATGGATATAAGGGTAAGATTTATATACAAGAGGAATGGAACACTGAGAAAGCATCCCAACCCAGTCCAGTTCAAAGTCATAAGTTTGATATTAGCCCATATGTCCGATACCAGTCTATAATGTCTCCTTCCAACTCACGAAGTCACAGGTCAGTGGGTGCAGAATCCCAACACTGGCAGGGGTCTCCCTGTGCCTTCTCGCTTCCAGGGCTCAGGGTCCATCAACAGCATCCAGTGGTGATAGAAGCAACTCAGTGCTGGCAGGGCTCACCATGTGGCTTCAGAGGTCTGATTCCATCAGGGTAAGGCCACGTGGCTTCTCCTCTGGCTCCTGGGACACTGCCATCTTGTCTTGTCTATAGTTCATCATCTCGGAGACTGACTCCCAACAACTGGGGGGGATGACCTCTCATCTCCACCAGGGAAATGTCACGAGATTTCCCAGAAGTCTCAGGAGAAAGCCATGCACACATGGAGGCCTCATTGGCTACTCAAAGGCTATCTCCAGATTAACAGACTAGACTCCACCCCTACAGCTCAGTCATGAAATTGACATAAGCACAGGACCGCCAGAATGCTCTAAATCTAATTCAATTGTTTGTAGATTTGTTACTATTTGCCACCTCCATTTTTCTCTCTCCATATTTTTATAGTTTTGTAAAGACTCAATTGGCCAGGAATCCTACAGACTTGTTGCAGGGATTAGCTGTGGCAATATGTCCAGAATACAGAGCTTGGTAATAGGTCTGTAGGAAGCTGCTGAGGGTCGGTGGCTCTGAGAAATGAGGCTGGTAGTGATGACGCCTGGAACAGTCCCTGAGCGTTGGCACCTGAGGAACGTGTGCACAGACATGACCCTGTGCACATGACGTGTGCACAGAGCACTGACCTTGAGCGCTCCTCTCTTGTGTGTGTTTTATTTATAATTATAGCTGGTCTCTTAATAATCTATTGTTGAATTGACTTCATGTTGGGAGGAAGAAAACTGTCAGCCAAACAATTGTTTCGGAATCATGAGATCCTCATCCAAATCCTTACATTCTGTGGCTTCCTGGAGGGGGAAGGAAATGAGATAGGGTGTTTTCTCTGGGGGTCACTGTGGGCGTTGAATGTGGAGTTTTGTCAACTAGACTTTCCATTTTGAAAGTAATACACGCTCCTGTTAAAAAATTCTTATGTGGTAGAAGGGCATAAGTAGAAATGCTAACATTTTCTCCACGCTACTTCTTTCCCCTTCAAATACTAAACTTCAAATATTAAACTTCTAAACTTCGGCTGAGCCCCGGTGGCGTAGTGGTTGTGCTCGGGACTGCGGCCCACTGGGATGGAGGTTCAATTCCAGCTCACAGGAGCAAAGGCGGGGCCTCCTCCCACCACCAGAGGGCAGTGATGCCTAAAAAACATTTTTTTAAATTGAAATTAAACTTCTAAATGTATGGTGGAATGGAACAAAGAAATGCACCTACTGATCATCCCCTTACAGGGGAGTCACGGGGAGGAGACAGACCAGTCAGGGTTCAGTGAGGCAGTGATGATGCATACAAGTTCCCTCTAGTTCCTGAAGGCTTTCTCCCCCCAACTATTATGGTCCCAACTCTACCTTACAAATCCAGCTGGACTGGAGAAGGTACACTGGTGGAGAGGGGAGCTGGAGATATGGGGAACCCAGGACAGATGAGCCCCTTGGGGCCAGTGGTGAGATTGGAGCTACTGGATGGGTGGAGAGAAGGTGGGGTGGAGAGAGGGAACCAACTGCAAGGATTTACACATAACCTCGTATCTGGAGGACAGACATCAAAGGAATGGGCTGGGGGGAGAGGTTGGGCAGTATAAGATATGACAGAACAATAATAATTTATAAAGTATTGAGGGTTGGTGGGGAAGGGAGAGCAGGGAAAGAGGGGAAAGGATGGGAAGCTGATATCAGGGGCTCAAGTGGAAAAGTGGATATTTGGAGAATGATAACAGCAACAGATGTGCGAAGGTGCTAGGCACAGTATATGTATTTATGTATTGTGAAAAATAATGTACGAGCTCCCAATACATTGATTTTTAATTTAAAAAAGAGCTGTAAGAGCACCAAATAAAACGACTTTAAGTGAAAAAAAAAAAAAAAGAAATGCGTCAATAGGAACTCATGTGTATAGAGGGGATTGGCCCCGTGGCTGCCAATGGACTCCAGCAAGGCCCACTGTGAGGACGGCGCCTGTCGGGCAGTGTTTCCTTCTTCTATAGTGTGCACGGGGTTACTGTGGCTCAGAACTGACTTGGTGACACCCAGTAACAACAGCATGTATGTAGGGGAAAGGTCAAACAACTTCGAAAATTGTTAGGTAAAAATCTCCTTTGTGCCAAGCGTTTGCGCCCCAGCCCCCTAGGTGCTCACTATGGTGGGGTTCTTTTGTAGCCGTCTGGTCGCCTTCCTTTTCCTATATATATCTTGAGGATCCAGAGCTCACTCTCCCTCGTTCAGCATTTCTGCCCTTCTCCCTGTGTCTGGGATCTTAAATAATTCGTGAATCGGAATTGACTTGATGGCAATGAGAAAGTACTTAAAACCGCTAGCGTATGTCTGGAACACATTTAAGCAATAGAAATTCTCATCCTTGTTTCAACATCAGTACATATAGGTAGCGCTACTGTTTTCTTTCGAATGGCTTTATCGTGTGTGCGGGACGGATCACTTTCAGGGGCAATGTTAGGCTCTTGTTTATTTTAAAATTTAGCCAACAATTTCTTAAGGAACGACTGGACACCGTTGACCTTTTTTGCAAGCTGGTCTGAGATTTGTATAGGATAGCTGCACAGAAAAGTGATGGACGTGTGAGAAGACCAAGTGTCTGAAAGATGCCAAGCTGCTCTCCCAGGGGTGCAGCACAGAGAAGGAGCATGCCGTTGTTGCACGTCCTCCCGGCCTGGTCAGCCGTGGGGGTTTCTGCTCTGCTCCTGTCACCACTGGAGAGCGGCAGCTCATTGTTTGGAGTTTATGAGCGAGGGTTAGCCTCGTTCAACTTGGTCGTTGGTGTTTCCTTTTCCACATACTCTCTCCTCCTAGCTTTGCCCATTTTCCTTTTGAACCAGAGACCATCTAATTATAACTCTTTGTATCCTAAAGAATTCATTTTGTGGGGCATATATCATATCAGGAATTTTTCAGTGCATAGATGCTTATGCAGTGAAATTCTTTGCGTCAACAGTTGTTCATTGCCACAAAATAGTTGTTCTTTGGCCTGAGCCCCGGTGGCGTAGTGGTTGTGTGTGGGACTGCGGCCCACAGGGTTGGCAGTTCAAATCCAGCAGCAGCTGTCCAGGAGCAAGGCTAGGCTTCCTATTTCCACCAGGGCAGTGATGCAAAAAAAAAAAAAATAGTTGTTCTTTATCCTACTTTGGTCTGGCTCGGGCTGTGATCTGGATAGGAAGTGGGATCGTCTCTCGCACAGTGGTCCTTAAAATAAAATAATATGAGGCCCAGGACAAGGTGTTGGTGGGGTCAGGCATTCGTTGCTTTCCCAGTTCACTTGCACAGCCAGGTGTAACAAGAGCAGCTGAAGACCCTGAAGAATGGCATTGATCACCGCTTGTTAGTATTTGGCCCTAGGGAAAGGATGTAGCCTTGTCAAACATTTGGAGGTGTGAGCAGCAGAAATTCCTGCAAGTTTGCTTTGGAATTGGCAACCTCTTCTCCTCATGGGGGAGCCCATTCATAACAGGCCGCAGGTGTTCTCCCAGCAAATGGGTGCATGTGAGATCCAGCTGCTCCCTGTGGGGACAGTGGGCGCACCAAGGGACCACCTCTGTGTACTCCTGACTCCCTTGCAGCCAGCTTTCATCTGCTCTTTTCTTTTCATTCTTCTTGTATTTGTTTGCTTTATCTTATTCTTCAGTCACAGTGGAGACACTTTTTTTGATTTTTAAGCTACTAACTGGATAGCGGTGGTTTGATAACAGAATCAGTACTACATTTTGTAAGGTGGAGCTGAAAGAAGAGTTAAAAAGGACATTTTGTTTTTCAAATACAAAATACATTTTTAACTCGTCATGCAGTCCGTCGCACGTGCAGTTAGGCTAAAAATGAACACTTTAGCATTTGATTTCTCTTCAGATCCATTTTTAATTTGTTCTAGTTTTAATATTTTCTACTTTATTTTCTCTGTTTTACACAGTCTGTTGTTAGTTTTTTTTGGGGGGGCGGGGAGTGTATGTTTTTCTAGATATGAAATCCAGGATATGTAAATCTATAGATAGAGACAGCTTAATGGATTCCTGGTTTCTTGGGAGCATACAGAGGAAGTTGGGTGTGTGTGGGGGTTGGGGTGGGGTGGTGGATAGGGAATTAACAAGAGTGAACACAAGAAAGAAGAAAATGTTCTAAAGTTGATTATGGTGATGATTGTACAACTCTTCTGACTTTGATTGAACGATTGTATGATAGGTGAGTCATGCCAATAAAACAGTTGCAAATGTATTTTGTGTCAGTTGGGCTCCAACTTTAATGTCACAGTTAAATCCTTTGCTTCTCAGATGAGTAAAATCAACCAGGGCTGAACGTCTATAACGTCATTAGCAGTCTGAGAGCATTGTGTGTCTGGAACTCACAGAAATACAGTGCAGTCCTCACATTGGAGCTACTTTAGAGACAAATTGTCTGTGAAGTTGATGGGATTTAAGTCACAGAGTCCCCTTGTCATGCCCTCTACACACTTTTAATATTCTTCCCCTTGTAACTGTTAGGGTTCCTTAGATGATATAGATCGACCGGCCTGGCCTCTAGATAATTGATATTTTAATCAAAAGATAAGCTTAAATCATGGAATAAGTAGGCCATTAGCTAAAGGCAACATAAAATGAAACCAACACATTTTCCGGTGGAAACAGGGTGCAGCAGTTCAGCAAGCTAGATCCTGTTTATTTTGTTTTCGCTACAGAAATTTGGACCTGTCTATCTCTGTGCATATCTGCTTTAGATCTTGTGGTTACAGTTTTATCCACAATGAATCGATCGAAAGTGCTTTTCTGTGGACTGGAAGATTTCTACGTTGGTTGTTCTGGCTTTGAATGTCTGTCTGTATCCAGGAGGTGAGCGATGATGTCGTGCCAGCGTAGCTTTTCTGAAACTAAGCATGTGCAATATGACTGTCTTGTCTGTAGAACCGTGACAGGCTTGTCTGTGGGTCAGGGAAGTCCATGTTTCCTGATTACTTCTTTCTCTTTCTTAATAGCAAAGGGGAGATGGCTTTATCATCTATGAGCCTAACACTGAGAAGTTATCCGAGGATTGGGTGGGCCCTGGTCAGACAGGAACGGATTGAAGGCAGATGCTGCGTGTTTGTCTCCCACCAGAGAAAAGCTTATTTGAAGTCAAGCTTTGATTTCTCTCAAGACTTCCAGTCCTGTGGCTTTTCTCATCTGGAACTGTTTTGTCTTCCGTGATTTCTTTTAAAACATCTTTTTATCGTTTCTTTGTTCTGCTAATGTGAGCATTCACGATTGACCAGAACAGTGGTTTGAAGTCATTCTAGCTAGTTCCCAGGGTCCGCTTGTCTCCGAGATTGCAGTTGATCAGTGATTCACAAGGGATTTCAGTCTCCTTGCTTCTCCCCAGCGTTCAGAGTTAATTCTAAGCCTGACTGGTTTCCTTTGAGAAAAACATATGAATTGGGGGTGAGTTGTTTGTCTTGGGGGCTTTGATATATTATTTTCTGTCAAGTTCAAGCCCTCATTCCATTTAAAGACCCATCTTCCCACCACCACCACCATGTTACAAACCCGAGACACCACTGAAAACACCCATACAAATAAAGGGTTTGCAGAACTATCTGGATGTTTTTCGTCAGCCCGGTCATCGGATACTTTGGGGACTCTTTCTGGATCCCTTTCTTGGGTATTAGAAGTGAGCAGACAGTAGAATATGGGTCAGCCAGGACTTTAGAAACTTTGCCAAGCCACAAATGGCACAAATCACAGCTTGCAGACCACTGAGTAATAGTCTGAATGATCTCCTCCAGGGGACTTTAGGGGTTGAGGATGCCTGGTGCCATTGCTAAGCACCCCCCTTAAGACCATAATCTGCCTCGGTTTTATGTGGTTCCTGATTTGGCTTGTCTTGAACCATTTATTTTCCCAGTGTTTGTTTGTCCTGTACGCCACATACTTGATCTTTTGTTCACTCACGGTTGCCCCCAGTGCTTATCACTCACAAAGCCAAACTCACTGCCATGGAGTCAGTGCTGACCTACAGCCACCCTATGGGACAGGACAGAACTTCCCCTGTGGGTTTCCAAGACTGTAACTCTGCACAGGCGTAGAAAGCCTCATGTTTCTTCCACACAGCGCCTGGTGGTTTAGAACCGTTGACCTTGTGGTTTGCAGCCTGAGATGCAGTCCACCCAAGGGTCCTCGTTGAAAAAAAAATTGAGATCCAGGAATATTCAGTTATTCAACAGCATGCCAAATCTTCTCTCAGCACTTGTTACTGTCATTTTTACAGAAAAGCATGATTTGGACAGCTCTTCAGCCATCTCTTTTTCTTTTGTTTCAACTGATTTCTCCTGGAAACCGCTGTTTGAGGAGTGCTTGCTTCACATAATTACAGGCAGTTTACTTGCCCAGCCATGTTCTTGTCCTCTTATCCAACAGTATCGATTAAATTGCCGGACCGTGTATCATAAGACTTAATTTACTGTGTACTATACAAGGTGAGGTGTACTGTACAAGCACTCCTCACTTACCAACTCTCTCATTACTTGACATTTTGAATTTACAGCCATAGCAAAGAAATGTCTTTCTGACTGTTTTACACTCAGTGACGTGAATCTGACAATAACGAAGCCTGAGGAGGGGGGATAAAAGAGTAACCCCGACATTGATTTGGCTGGGCGGTGATTCTCGATAGTGACTTAATTTATCGTGAAGTGATCTGATGTGATTAATCATCCTTCCTTTTTGCCTAAGGCCATCTTTCACACAATGACCTTTGGAACCTAACCATGTTAATACGAGAGGAGTGGATGTCACAGTAGACATAATGCTTGGACTTCTGTCCTCTTCACACCGCTGTCTTATGTGAGAAATGAGCATTGAACAGATTAGCACAGAAATGACTGTACGTCATTACAATGCACGTGATTGTTAGATCAAAGCTAGTTTCTCTCTTTCTTTTTTTTTTGAGTGCCGCAGTCCCGCACTCAACCACTTACGCCACCGAGGCTCAGCCCCAAAGCTAGTTTCTCTCATGGAGACAGTAAGAGTAGACTTGGTTTCTAACCGTGGTGGGGTAGTGGTTAAGCAGTAGCCTGATAGCAAAGAGGACAAGGTTCTCCCCTGCAGTTGCTCTGCAGGACAAGCTGTAGCAGTCTGCTTCAGTACAGATTGCAGTCTTGCTTGGAAGCTCTAACCTGTTCTACTTTAACGGTTGTGCTCTGTTCTGTCAAGCTGCTCAGTTGGAATCAGTATGGTGGCAGTGGGGATTTTGTGGTTGTTGTGGTTACCATTGTGTCTGGGATAGTTCCGCATATCTAATGTGTTCATGTTGGGTCCTATAGAGCGCTCTTCTTGGGTGTTAGGGACATGGCAAATGAGAAAGTGTGGTGAGCCACCACCCCTGTGTATGTGTGTGTGTGTGTGTGTGTGTGTGTGTGTGTGTGTTTTCCACCTTACAGTGACCATAGAGGAGTGAGTAGAATTAGGTTCCTTAGACTATACTTTTTTTAGAGAGAGCAGATAACCAGATCTTGTCTCCCACAGAGCAGCTGGAAGCTTCAACCCATCAAACTATTGGTCACAGTGATCAGATGTGAAGCTTGAACATTTGACATGTTCCCTCTGTGGACTTTGTCCTAGGTGCCAAGTGGGGTTCTCTTTCCCTTCAAAACGTGAGGGCACATTATTAGAAAAGCATTTCGTCCACTTGTTAGCCATAAGATCAGTGTATCGGGCATACGGTATCATGGCTAAGCGTGCCAGCGTTGAGGTAAAACTTCAGCAAGTGGGTCAAGTATTCCCCCTCTCACCCCTCTGCCGACTCCCATGGGGCCACAAGACAATAGCAGCGCACGTCACCCCCTGATCTCTTGACCCCAAGTGTGGAAGAGGTGGGATAGGTCGGCTGGTGACTCATCCCATTCAGTTTAGTGGGAAAGCTTTCAGGAAAAACTAACATTGCTCTGTTTCCTGCCCAGCTTAAAATACAGACATGATGGCTTTCCTGACAAGCTTGCCTTCCTAGAAAATGAAGGCCTTCTCTTAGGATTTTTGTTATAGCAAGTTAGGGCTAAAATATTTTCTTAACATCTAGATGTTGACAATTCCCCAAGCAAGAAAAATTTGAATGGTGTATGTTCTGGGGTTAAAAAAAAAAAAGGAGAGTGTTGAAAAATTAACTGGATGCCAGTGTGTGTGAATATTTGTGTGTGTGAGTGAGTATTTGGTAAAGGAATCTATCGGCTGGTAAAAGAGGAGAGAGTAAAAGAGTGATACTAGAGATTCTTTGGGTAGTTAAATGCTTCTAAGAGAAAGTAGACTTGACCTTTTTCGAAGACCCAAAATTCACATAAAGGCCCACGCTCTTTCTGGCTCATGCTTTATTTGGTAGGGAAAAGCAGTTTGACTCAGAAGATAAAAGAAGACTCCAAATTCACAATAACCTGCAACCGTGGTAGGAAGGCGATGTTTACATCCTAATTCCCAGAATCCCCCTGAGTATGTGAGGTGACGTGTAGTGTCAGATGACCCAATATAAAGAGGTAAGCATGGGCGCCCTTGTGCTTGCTTACTAATCTGTAGCGGGCACTAGCCCATGGGTTTGATGTGTATTGGGTATTCTGCCCCCAGTTACATGAAAAAGTATAATGAAGGTTACATGTAGGATTAAGATGGCCTGTCACCTGACTTCCTGGAAATAAAAAAAGATTATCCCGGATGATTCAGGTGGGCCTGATGTCATCACAAGGGCCCGCAGAAGCAGGTGTTGTAAGGGAGAAATGAGGCCCGAAAATGCAGATATAATCTATGGAGCAAATGGATTCAGTCTAGAATCGGCCAGAGACAAACCATCTCAAGGAGGGAGACCAATAGCACAAGGTCACAGTGCCATAGAGGTGTCTGAGTAGTCACAGAAGCTCAGCCACGTAAATGACATGGAGAACGAGGGGACCCGCCACAGAATCCCAGCTGCAGACAGGACTTCAGAAATGAAAAGGGACCCTGAGTGGGATACATACACTAGCAGATAAAAATTTGCAAGATTGGTTCAGGGCCCTCCAAATAAGGCAGTTAGGGTATGTACCCCAGATTCCATCCAGGGCACCCCTCAGGACACGGCCATCCCTTTGGGGCTGCCCAGGGGAGTGGAAACACTCTACTTTCTAGCATGCTCTGCCCAAGGGCCCAGCTCTCCACACTGCCAGTTAATGGTGAGACACAGTACAGTGGAGGCACACTCTTCGTGGAGAGACTCAGAAATGGATTTAGGGATTTCCCTGTAAACCATATCCTTCATCTAGCACATAAGCTCGAACACAGAGGGAAATAGGAGAAAGCGATGTCAGGACAGAAACAGACAGCAAGAAGCCAAGTCACCCTGGGGTCCCTGGGGCTGAGGAATGCAGAGAGACTCAGGAAGCTGGAAGAGGCAAGGCCTGGGGAGACACCGTCCCTCTGACACCGATGTCAGTGCAGTAAAATGTGCCGGACTGCAGATATAAGCAGCTGTGAAAGAACAAATATGTGATGTTTTAAGCCATGAAGCCGGTGGTGATAGGATATAGCAGCAATAGAACACTTATACCCCGGGAGCACTCTTGGCTGATTGAGAAGTTAGGGACCTACAATGTGAGGGGAAAGAGCTAGTTCTCCTTGGGGAGGTTGGCTCCCCAGATCTACTGCAATTGGCTCAAGGATGCTGTAGGTCAGGCATTCCCTCACCTTGGTTCTGCTGAGGATGATGCCACACTCGGCCCAGGGCAACCCCCAGCAGGCAAGCATGTTTCTCTCTTCTCCCCAAGCCATGTCTTTGCTCCAGGCCAGTAGCAAAGTTTTCATCTAGAACCTGTTTAGAGTTCCGTCATCGCTGGAGCTAGAGTGAGACTAATTTCTCTTCCCTGATAGTCGGTGGTCCTTGGTAAGTCTTTGCTTTTGCAGGTTAGATGCAGCTCTCACCCAGTCCCACTGTGTGCATTCTGGGTGGGAATATTTGGTGCCTGCTGAGCTCTGGTTCACGGGATGGCAGTCATGGCTGTGCACAAACAGTCCCTGAAAGGAGGGGCGCTGCTTGGGGGATTTGCTGCAGAGCAAAAGAAGCATGATTTCTGCTTGTGAAACAGGACTGAGGCCACCCAAGAGATAAAAATGAAGTAGCCCTTTTTGAAAAAAATTGCTTAGAAAATGGAAACAGGACATGTAGTAATTTTCTTTCATTCTTAAAAAAGATTACTATATTTCCTACCATGTTTTAAATCTATTTTAATAAATGTAGACAAGATAGCTGGAATGACAAAGTAAAATTGACAAAGAAACTTAACTGAAAGATGGCATGAATATATTTTGAATGGTGAATGGCAAGTTTCAAACTCAGCTCTGACAATCTAACCACATTCCAGCAATTGATCCCCAGCCCTTTTAAGAATCCACTAAGAGGCTGAGCCCCGGTGGCGTAGTGGTTGTGCGCAGGACTGCGGCCCACTGGGATGGAGGTTCAATTCCAGCTCCACGGAGCAAAGGCTGGGCCTCCTATTCCCACCACCTGAGGGCAGTAATGCCTAGAAATAAAAAAAAAAATTAAAAAAAAAAAGAATCCGCTAAGGACCCTGGGTCCTCTCTCTAGGGAAAAAGTTTTGTGCATACCCTTTGGGGGACTCTGAGGTTTGCCAAAGCTTCATCTGGGACCCGGGGTTCTGACTCTCAGGAGAGGACCCCTCGCGTGGGTGAGGGACGGGACGGCACAGGCTGTCCTGGAGTCACTGTGAGGAGAGCACTGCTCCCATTTTATAGTATGATTAGGAGATGAAGCAGCGATTGGTTGTTGTTGTTGTTGTTGTTGTTATCTTTTAACAAATCAATTGTTTCATTGGGGGCTCTTACAGCTTTATAACAATCTATACATCAGTGTCATCGAGATCATTTGTATATTTGTTGCCATCATCACTTTCAGCATTTTCTTTTTACTTGAGCCCTTTGTCTCAGCTCCTCCCTCTCGCACCTTGTGAACCCTTGATAAATGTTAAATTATTATTACTCTCATGTCTTGCACCATCTGCTCTTCCCCTTCACCCATCTTTCTGTTATTTGTCCCCCTTGGGTGTGTTATACATCTATCCTTGCAATCCCTTTCTCTTCCTTCTCCCCCCGACCCTTACCCTCATAGTATCACTATTCCCATTACTGTTGGGGTGGGGGTGGGGGTTCTCTGTCCTGGATTCCATGTGTCTAGAGTGCTTAACTGTATTAGTGCTCCATTCTAGCTGAGTTTGTCATGTAGAACTGGGGTCATGATATGGAGGAGGGTTGGGGGTGGGGTGGGGAGGAAACATTAAGGAACTAGAGGAATGTTGTGTGTTTCTTTGGTGCTATACAGCATACACAAAGTACAGATTTTAACAGCAGAGATTTAAGCCAGTTCATTTTAGGTCACTTGCTTGTTAAGGATTTGCATCTCTATGCCAGATGTACATGCTGAACCAGGATCTATAGTTTATGAGATTATTAAATAATTATCTGTAATTATTCTTGTAGATTCCCAGATAATTCTTAAACAATCCTGTTAAAATGTAGAATCTTCCGTGGTGTGTGTGTGTGTGTGTGTGTGTGTGTGTAAGACACCAAGCCACCCACTCTAGAAAACACAATTCTTTTGTTTTTGGTCTCTGACAAGTTGCCATAAGCACTGTTAGTCTGGGTAGACTAGAAAAGGAAATTCATAAGCACACATATGGATATAAGGGAAAGGTTTATATATAGGAGGAATGGAACACTGAGAAAGTATACCAACCCAGTCCAGTCCAAGGTCATAAGTCTGATATTAGCCCATATGTCCAATATCAGTCTATAAAGTCTCCCTCCGACTCACAAAGCGCATGCAATGACACCAGAACAATCACAGGCCAGTGGGTGCAGAGTCTTGTGTATCCGGTGGCAGTAGAAGCATCCCGGCGCTGGCAGGGCTCTCCTCATGGCTCCTCGTTTCCAGGACTCAGGGTCCATCAGCAGTATCCAGTGGCAGTAGAAGCATCTCAGCGCTGGCAGGGGTCTCCCTGTGGCTTTTCCGGCTTCAGAGGTCTGGGTCCATGGTTCCAGGTTAAGTCCATGTGGCTCCTCCAGTTCCCAAGACTCAGGGTCTATGCTGTCATCTTGTCTTGTCAGTTGAGCGTCTTCCAGGGAACTGAGTCGAGTCTCTAACTTCCAATTGGGAAATACTGTGAGACTTCCCAAAATTCTCAGGAGCAAACCATGCTCACACGGAGGCCTCATTGGCTATCTCCAGATTGACAGACTAGACTCCATCCTACACCCCCAGTGCTGAAATTGACACAGATCAGTGACATCCACAAGCACCATTTTAGATGAATGAATGCTGTGTTGTCTTTGTAAGTATAGCAAAATAGTTCTGAAAGTGGCAGGATACAGTGATAAAAAGCAAAACAAACCAGAATTTATTTTGTTTTTGTTGTATAAAACTCCAAATCAGGACAACCTCATTTCATGCAGAACAGAATTGCGCCACAGGTTTTTAGGTCCCCGCCCCCCCTGCCTTTCTTCCCAGGTACCTCTGTGTGGGTTTGAACCACCAACCTTTAGGTAAGGAGGTGAGTGCTTAACTGTGTGCTTTACCCTCAAAGGTTGCAAAGCAACCTTTTGTGATTGAGGAAAACTGAGTGCAGCTGCCTGGCTTCACAATATCAGTTTGTCTCAAACCTGAGCCCAACTTACAAGAAGGATCTCTTGATGTGAACAGAGTCTGTGATGCCAGAGCACCGCTTCTCTGGTCATCCTCTGTCGCTATGGCCACCATCACCTTGCCAACAGCCCTGGTTACCGGCATTTGCATATCAGTGTTACAAGGCTAAGTGGAAAGGAGGAGATACTGATGGGACACCAGGTCCTAGGGGACAGAAAGTCACAGATTCCAGGAACTCGAAAGGGATCAAGGGAGAAACTTGATCGGCAAAGCTGTGAGAATCACCCTATTGCAGAAAAGACTTTTAAATCTGAACGGGAGATCAGCTGCATCCAGAGATATATTCCTGTTCTCTGTCTCTTAGATAGTTGGGGTAACAGATAGGTCTGGGTTGGGCTAAGGCATACTCCAGGGAATTCCACAGCATTTTGTAACTGTCCAGCGCACCAGACATGCTGGGCACCTTTTATTGAGAATAGTCACGTCACCTCTCAGCGACTGGCTCTACAGATGCCCACAGGGGGAATGGAAGGATAAGGGAGGCGGGAGGATCTTCGCTGTAGAAACATGGTGGAGAGCAGGTAGCTCTCTCTGGGCCCACAAGCTTTGTGTCCAGAGAGCCAGTCCTCAGTAGAAAGCACAGGGCCCGGTTCTCAGCTCAGCATTCCGGCCCTTTCCTTTCCCGTGAAGAGAACACAGATTCTCTGCCTCCTTGACCTTGGCCTTGGCCTTTTCCTTAAATCACCAGCTCCAGAGTGGTAAGGAGTCCTCTCCAAGGTGGCCGTGACCCTGTTCTGAGGTTAGAGTTGGGTGGGGAAGGTATGTGCCTTGCAGGAAATGCAGAGCGGATCTGTGCAGAACGACCTGCCTTCTTGCTGACCTGTGCAGTGACACGGCCGCCGGCACCACAGACTGCACTTGGTGGTGTTCCAGACATCCGCAGACAGCACAGCCCCGGCCCCCTCCTGCATCAAGGTCAGCATCTGGGCATTGTTCTCATACCTGACCAGGGCCCTTGTGGTCAGTGCAGGAACATTGTCTGGGATGTTCTTGGTCAGGGGTTCATGAGAAGAGTGGTGATCCTGCCCCGGGCCTGGAATCCACAGCACCGTGTGTGGTCTCCCCTGTGTACCGCCTCCGTTCCTTCTCCTGCACCGCCTTCCGGAAGCAGCTCTTACCTTCTTGGCTCCTCTTGCCATCGGAGGGCTTGAATTTATTTGGCAGATACTGAGGGAGCTCCAGCCTCCATGTTAAGTGTGAGGGGGTCTGTCAGGTTCCCTTCGCCTCCGGGTTCTGCCTCCTCCTCCCCCACCCCCCCTACCCGGCCTCTCACTGTCCTTCTTGATATGTCTGGCACACACAAGCCTGGCCTCTGTGTCCCCTGACTGTTGTTACTGCTTGGCAAGCTCTGAGCCTGGAGGTCTGCATGGCCCTCTCCTTCGCTGTGTGGGGTTGGACTACATTGTCACATTGTCACACTCACAGGGGCGGGGGGAGGGGGAGCTTTCTGATGCTTCTCCATCACACCGAGGCCCCCACACGTGCTTATGTTTCTGTCACAATCTGATGCAGTGTATCACAAACATGTTCATAAATTGTTGCCCCAAACTTTGTTGCCTTGTTGCCTCAAGGGAACCAGATGCTCGGTGAAAGCAGGAGCTTTTATTTGCTTTATCACTGATGCCTAGACTAGTACCTGGACCCAGGCCTCCACCACGACCCATCAGAGGAGAAGTGACAGGGAATGCAGGCGTGAGCGACTGTCTGAGACACTTGAGGTGGCCAACTCCCGGGAGTTTATAAGCAGGCGGAAGGAGACATAACGTCAGCAGACAAGGTGGCGCGAGAAGTGATTCTCGGGCTGTACAGTCAGATGACCAAGTTTCAGCGGGGTCTTCCAGGACAGCTTGTGCCACCTTCCCGGCCCTTGTTTTTCCTATTTGTCGGATAGGAGTGATAAGCATCTTAGCACCACTCGAGTGCGGCTGTGAAACTGTCGCCCTGACGCCGGGGGGAGGCATTATTGCTCGCTGTCAGGGAGCCCGCCCCAACTGCTGGGAAGCCTGCGTGCTGTGGCCTGGGGTGCGGGGCTGCGAGCACCAGGCCCAGCTTCCAGCGTCACTCCAGTGGGTCCAAACCATCCGTCTTTCTGCTGGGAGTCCAGGCCTGGCCTTTCTGAATTGCCCCGGGACTGCATTGGCGTGCATAAACCGTGGTCTGGTTCTACTGCCCGGTCATGTGCCAGGGCCAAGCAGTGCCAGGGAAAACCTGCAGGATCCTCCGGAGGCTGCCCAGGCAGTGCCCAGACTCTACTGGGACAGATCTAAGGTTGGGGAACACTATCCCCGCCCCTGCGCTGAGAGAGGCAGTCTCTCAGGACCACTTGATCTTGTGTTGTGTGAAACCATCAATATTGCTCTTTCTTCCCTTCTGAGCCCCAGTAGAGGGCTTCGGAAAGTTCGTGGAGAATCGAAATGAAGAACCACGGCATGTCCCCACACACTTTTTGAAGCCCCCTTGGAGTACACCTTTCATTGGCCGAGGCAGGCTCCAAACCATACAGCCACGCGCACTGGAGAAAGTGTCCTTTTAAGAACTCGGCAGCCGGTTAAACATGATGCTTCACATGCCTGCCCCCCTCCCCTCAGTAATTTTACACCGCAGCAAATAATAAATAGGGCCACACATTTGGAGACATCTTAAAATCTTCCTTTGGCCTCGTGAGTTAACAGAGGAAGCCAGTGTCAGAAGTCAGACTGACGATTTGTCTTCTTATTTACGTTTGATGAGTCACCCTTTAAGAGGGTGTTGCTCACCCTTAAGCCTTCTTCTTCTTTTTTTTTTTTCGTTTTTTTTTTTGGGGGGGGGGGGCATCACTGCTCTCCAGCGGTGGGAGTAGGAGGCCCAGCCCCACTGCTGGAATTGAACCTCCGTCCCAGTGGGCCGCAGTCCTGCGCACAACCACTACGCCACCGGGGCTCAGCTCCTTAAGCCTTCTTAAGAGGATGAAGCTTTGATCTTAAATCCTGGGGAGGCTTTGCAGAAATTAGAGGTGACAATGTTGACAGGGTAGCTCTTCTACCGGTGCTCATTAAGCACCCACACCCCTTATTTACCCCTACCCCGACTTAAATGACTTGAACTTGAGTGCGACATTGGATGTGAAACATGGAGAGGCTCCAAGAGGGCATCAAAGAAACACTTGGAATGGTGTGAACCGGCCCTTAGATGTCTTGGCCAGTGCATTGAAGAGGTCCTGATTCCACGGCCAGGGTAGCTTGTTTTCTGTAATCCCCACAGTCCACCGTGTCCCGGGAGTCACGGGCTCTTTGATGTGATTTCACTTCCCCTGGCTGGCTTTTCTTGTTTTCGCATTTTCATATAGTTTCTACTTTTCAAGATCTTCAGCTTTAAAACAAACATCTCTGACATTTTAAGTCTGAGGCCTCACCATCACTCTCCTCCAGCAGTTTTGATAGGAGACTTCTAGAGAAGACGACCTGGCAAGTTCAGCCCTTGTTTAGGCCTGATGATGCCTCTGCAGAGATGAGTCTGAAGGGGTACTTGGGAACTTTGTGGGATGTCTGCCTAGAGAACCCCCATGACACCCCTGCCTCAGCCCCCCTTAGCACGTAGCCATCACATGCTTGCTAGGAACAGGGCACTGGTTCAAGCATTAAAGGGTAACAAGCAAAAGAGACTAAAGTCCTGCTTTACGGGATGTCTGTTCGAATGGACCATTAACCCAGTGACTAAAGTAATGACGCCGCCTATGAAAAGCCCGTGGAGAAAAGTTGAGCAGGGGTAGAGCATGGCATTGAGGTCTGCGTGTGTTTAGAGTCAGCTGGTTGGAGAAGGCCTGGCCTTTGAAGGCGCAGGAAGGGAGGGAATCATTGGCATGCGTGGGGAGAGCCTTCCGGGCATGGAGTGTGTGGAAGATGCTGAGGCAGGCGGCCAGGGAGGCTGATGCGGGCGATGAGGGCAGGATGTAGAAGAGGTGGTCAGAGAGATTCAGAGTTGGAGCAGGTGGGCCCTGCCTCAGAGTGAGAGTGGAGCCGGTGGAGGATTTGGGAACTGAATTGCACCCCAGTCCAACTCAGAGTGGACAGGGCCACCTTGGCTGCAGGGCAGCAGGGAGACTGCATCCATCTAGACCCAGGTGGTGGTGGTTTGAGCCAGGCTGGTAGCAGTTGAAGTGTTGAGGAGTGCATGGGTCCAGGGTCTGCTGACCTCGCAGCCTGCCAGCCACAGACCATACTATGCCTGCCACACGCACTGCCCGGAAGCCCAGGCTCACTCCCAGTGCCTGTGCAGGACAGGGTAGAAGGGCCCCTGAGGGGTTCTGAGATTGCTTATGGGAGGAGAAAGCTATGGCCATAAAATGTTCTTAAAATGATTGTTACCGGTTGAGCCCCGATGGCGTAGTGGTTGTGCGTGGAGGCCCACTGGGAGGGAGGTTCAATTCCCGCTCACGGGAGCAAAGGCTGGGCCTCCTACTCCCACCACCAGGGCAGTGATGGCTATTAAAAAAAAAAAGATTGTTACCCACTAACCTCACATGTCTCACCAAAGAGAAGCCGTTCCAGCCATCACTTTGCTGTTAGGGGCCATTCATTCAGGGCTGACGCATGGCCACGCTGTGTACAGAACGGAACACACTGTCCGGCATCAGAGGCACAATCGTGCTTAGCCTTGAGCCCATTGTTGCAGCCCGTGTGTCGATCCATCTTGCTGGGAATGTCTTTCTCTAGGGACTGGTCTCTGGGCAATACGTCCAGAGAAGAGGAGACAAAGTCTCACTATCCTGGCCTCCAAGGAGTACTCTGACTGTACGTCTTCAGACAGAGCTGCGTGTGCTTTTGGCAGCCCACGATATTGTCAATGTTCTTCTCCGACATCACAGTTCAAACGCATCCATTCTTCTTTGGTCTTCCTTATTCAGGGTCCAACTTTCCCTGTAGACAAGCCCATTGAAAGTGCTGTGGCTTGGGTCAGCCATTACATTAGGGGTTAGTTAATTAAATGTCTGATCAGTACAGCCCAGAAGGATGTTATCACTATCCAAATGGCCCTAAGTAAAAAAAGGGTTCCTCATCCAGTCTGCAAAGATAGAGGTTTAGAATTTCAGGACGGGTGCGATAAGCAAGAGCCAAGAAGACTGCAAGTCCCTACCCATTTGCTATGCCACTCATGCTGTGGCCCTCACTAGTCTCCAAATTATGGTCCAACAGTCACTCTGTGTGGTCTTCCAAGCCATTGCAGGGGGTACAGTCTAATTTATGAGCGAGAACATGACTTACCATACCTCACTCAGCTTTTTCTGGGTACCACTGGATTTATATGTTGTGGCATCATGTTTGAGGAGGAGAACTCCTCTGAGCTTCCCAGCACCCCAGCTCTGAGTCTGTGGGGGAAAAGGACTGGAGAAATTGGGAAGCTCATCCAGAAGCTCTCAGTACAAACATCTGTGGAAAGAATATATAGTTATATTATAGTCTTTCACTATATGTGTTATATTCTTTCCTTGTTGAGGGGTTTTCTATTTCTATTTCTATTCTTGCTCCCTGTTGGCTGGCTGTATTCAAAAGATAAAAGTGGAATCTTTGCAGGATGTTCAGAGAGGGACCATGAATGAGCCAACAGGACATGCGAAGGAAACCACCATTAAGTTCCACAGTGAGTCTCTGAGGGCTGACAGATAGGAGTGTTTGTGGGTCACCCTGGTCAGAGAGGTGCTGGTAGTTACATAATCTGTTGTCAATTTGAGCCGTAAGAGTAAAGAGATGGGGTTTAGCCTGTCAGTTTGCAGCTTGATGACCTCATTTGGAGGCACTAAGGAGATAACTATCTCACTGGAGGCGGGCCATATAAACACTTCTTGAGAGACATTCCTGCTGACAAGACACGTGGAGCTTCGCTAGAGCCCTGGAACTGAAGGAGCCACGTGGAGACCCCTGCCAATGCTGAGATGCTTCCAGTGCCCCTGGATCCATAAGACGTTCCTCCCACTGGCCTGTCATCTTCCTGCATTGAATGTCATTGCATGTGTTTCGTGAGTCTGAAGACAGATTTACAGCGTGGTAGCAGACATATGGACTTGATCTGGACTAAGCTGGGATGTTTTCTCAATATTCAGTTGCTCTTGTATATAAGGCTCTGTCTTATATACACATATGAGTGTCTATGAATGTGTTGCTTTACCTGAACTAACACAGAAGTGGAAGGGGCAGCAATTGCCCTCCGCCAATCTCCTTCACCGGGCTGTGAGTACAATCTTTCCTGTTTTATAAATCACCCAGCCTGTCATGAGAGGACATAATTCACCCTGATGGTGGCCTAGAACAGAGCCAAAAATCCCATTCTGTTTGTTTACCAATACTCTCCTCTCTACAGCCCTGCCCTGCTCAGTCTCACTGACTTCCTATCTCAGGGAGAGCAAAGGGGTAGCCCTAGGAGCTCTCCAAGGAGCAGGTGCAGGATGGAATGGAGAGGAGCAGGGAGGGCAGAGGCCAGTGGAAACTCTCTGGGAGGCCAGGGCGCCCAAAGGGCAGATGAGCTGGAGCAAGGAAAGAGTGGAGGAGGCAGGGCTGATGCCTGCGGGCTCCGACTGGAATCTCCCGAGACAGGGAAGACCAGATGGACGGGCATTCCGTCAAACCAGATGGTGGGCTTTTATTTTTAAAAGGATTCGTAAACCCTAGGAACAAGGAGCCATAAGGGTAGTGGGGCCTTTAATCCCATTAGGAGAAGACAAAAGCGTCCTCTTTAAAAATGTAAGCTCTCCAATTATAGCACTTACGTTATCAAAGCGTGGGGACAGACTCCCCATTTGTGAACGCCAGAGAGTCACCGGTGTTCCCGGAAGGGGGAGTAACGGCAGAACGAGGCGGGGAGGGTTCTCCCGCAAGAGTTGGCAGTGCACGTGCAGGATGGTCATGTTTGTGTGAGCATGCTCACTCGGGGGTGGAAGCAGGGGACAGTTACAGGGAGCAGTGGGTGAGCATTTTGGCCCGAGGACATTGCGCGAGTGCAGCGAGGTGCCTCTGAAACCCCGAAGCACCTCCCGCTGTTCAGGGAACGAATGTGCTCGCCTTCCTCTGGCGTTCGCGCTGCTCCTCCATGTCGGGCCACCTCGGGCCTGGCTGTCTTTCTGTCACTCTTCTGAACCAGGACTGAAGCCCCAGGAGACCAGTCCCACCCGCATCGGGGGGAGTCTTGGCTTCCTGCGGGCGGGGGCACACACTGGGTGGAACCACGGAAGTCGCGTGTCTTCCTTGCACACGGGAGCGCAGGGTTTGCCCAAGACCTTCCTGAGAACTCTGCCTTTTGCTGATTTCACCGGATCAGAAGAAAAACGCGGCTTCCCCTTAGAAAATCCAAAGGCATATAAAATATTAAGAGAAGGCTTTAAATAGTATATCTCACCATTAAATTACGTCTCCGTTCCAAATCTACAGGTGTGCCCAGTAAGGAACAGTTGGCGATAATTGTGCCAGTACCTGTTTATGTCTTTTCATAAAACATCTTGGGGGAGGGGTGGTGGTGGGAGGCCCCACTCCTAAAAGCTCCATTGTCTCCTAATTCCATTTTCCCACAAACGCTCCCAAGTGCCTTGACTGGCTCTCCTTAAATACTCTGAGACAGTCCCTGGTACTCTCTCTGGTGGAAATGGCACCGAGCTGCGTCCCTCCGAGCTGGACCCTTGTTGGCTTTTTTGATTGATACTTTGTTGTCTTTAAGGCAGAAGGGTACTCAGCCAACTCTGCCCCCCTTTAACCATTTCTGCACAAATTATTCAGCAGCCTCGGCCGGTTGTTCATACCATGGCATCCTTCTCCTTCCTTGCGGTCTGGCGGGACCCTTCCCAGTACTTGAGTTTACCTGCCCCCTCCCCTTCTTTGGTTGATGGTAACTCCCACCCACAGAGGTTGCATCGAGATAGAAGTCACTGCCACAGTTCATTCCTAGTTCAAGAGCTGCGTATGCATCACTGTGGTCTGTTCAAGAGCATCCTTCCCACTCCTGTCTTAATTATTTGCTCCTGATTTCCCTCCAAGCCAGCCCCCACCCCTGAGAAGCAATCACACCAGTTATAGTCTCCGTACATGCACCCTTGATGTGCTTCAGAAACTAGCAAATATGTCCCCCAAGTCCCCAAAACTGTAAATATATTTTTACAAGGAAGGATCACTAGCAATATTAAAATAAAACAAACAAAACAAAAACGCTCTGTCCAGAAAAAAAAAGCAAGAAATAATTAAAACTAGGACAAATCCAGAGTGGGTCAAGAGTGATCACCTGATTCAAGTTCCATCTGTCATCATCACTTTCCAGTAGTTTCTGTCAGTTAGCAAGGCTAGTCTTGACTCTGGACTGTGGTCAGGATGGACTCCCAGAGGCCTAATCCACGCAGGGACCCTGCAGGTGGGTTCCCACTGCCATCCATAGCCTTCTGCAGACAGACCAGGTATTCACAATGTAAGCTCTGACACCCCTCCCTCCTTTGTATTTGTATTTTGTTATTTATCATCCTTGAAACACACACGCTGGTGTGCTTCTTCCACATGGACTTAGTTGATGTCTCAATTAGATGGCTGCTTGTTTGAATAGAAGCCTTTAAGACCCCCATAGCTCATCTTTTAGATAGATGGGCACCATCAGGTTTCTTTACCACGCTTTGCTGTAGTTCCCATATCTCTCCATGAGAGCGAGCATCAAGCCATGGCCATGTCCTAGAATGACATGTTTTTGCATTGGTGCTAGAATTGAATGGGAGCCCAGAATCCATTCATTTGCCCACAGGTTATGTACAACTCTGGTTCACTTTAGAAGCCTCAGGCTCATTTGATGACAAAACATTATCATCCCCCCCGGGGCATAAGGTGATTCTACTGCTGGCATCATTATTTTAGTCAATGGCATGGAATTTAACATACTGGTGATACAATGAGGTTATGCAAGTCTAGCCCAGCACCAAGTGGTTGATTTATACAGATTTATACAGATTGAACTCTGAAATGATTCTACTCTATTTACATTGACAAAGGACTTTGATACTGGAAGGAAATTTCCATTCATTTCCAAGGGCAGAACCTTGCCTATTAGATCAACAGCGTTATAGTAAAGAAGACATTACACTGGTAAATACATGGCAGTTCCAGGTCACTTTTCATTGGATGCCCCCAAAGCCAGGGATTCTAGCCAAGGTCCTCTGACCACTAATTTCACAGCCGTGGGGTGGCCATCTTTTTTTTTATCTTGTGAATATTGGTCTCAAGTCCAAGGCCTACAGGTAATTTTGAGGTAAAACCTAGTTCACTCAGTGGGATTTAAACATTGAGTCCTGTTATGGCCTATGAAAGAACAGAGTCGAAGTTCATCATAATACATAGCACCTTGAATGAGCCACTGCTGAGGTTTGGGTAGAAACTAATTCAAAAGTGTCCAACCAGGAGCACAGTACTGGGCTTATTCTCCCCCATGGAGGCGATATAATTTTTATTGAGGGTCCCTACCCCAACTGTGTTTATGGTCATTTTTTTATCATTTGTTTTATGATATATGATTTTTATTCAAGAAGTTCATTGTTCATGGGTGATATTATTTTTTGTTTTATGAACCAATCTCATCATTTAACTAAAACGTGACCTCAAAATTAATTTTGATTTTTAGCTCTACAGTAATTTCAGGGTGCTAGTCTGCTAAGAAACCTCCATCTCCACCGAGTTAGTATGTCTGGCCTTCTTAAAAATTTGATCCTGTTCTTTCAGGATCCTCCTACTATGGCTCTGATGGAGACAGGCAGTAGGGATAGCTGGGCACCATCTAGTTCTTTTGGTCTTAGGGTCGATTTTTGTGAGGCTGTGATTTGTGTTTGACTATTAGTCCTGTACACTGCTTTCTTGCATTGACTGGTTTTTGTTTACTTCTATCCATTAAGGTATGGAAACCTGACAAATCCAAACTGTGAAGAAGATGGAAACCAAACTTCCTCAGAGTCCAAAATGGTGATTAGGAAGTGAGTAGATTATTTCTCTGCCTGACACACTCTGTCAAGAATTAATATTTTAAGAGAGTGTAGTTAAGTTGAACTTCATTTATTTCCTTAGAATGTTGCTTTGATTTCTCCCCATGTTGAAGAAGATAGAGAGAGGCAATTTTATTCATCCAGTATACATTTATTGCGCACCAATTCCAGACAACATGCTGTGGGATGCAGCAATGAACAAACAAATACATGAAACTCTAGTTTAGCAGAGAGAACTGAAGAATGCATGCAAAAAAGGGGACGGAGAAGAAGGAAGTGGGGCAGAGGGCTAGGTCATGCTGGGGAGGATGGTCCCCTTGGGGTATTTACTGGCAGGGGGCATTGGAGCAGGGGCCTGAACCGGTGTGTCTGAGCGTTGTGAACAGTTGCAGGAAGAGTGTTACAAGCAGAGAGAATAGTGGTAGAAAAGGCATGAAGGCCGCGTGTTGGAGAAACCATAGGGAGGAGAACGCGGCCGAAACAGAGCGCGTCTTCAGAGATGTCGTATGGAGGATGGTGACAAGCCACACCAGGTGGGGGGCTCTCTCAAAAGTCATGAGGAGGACATCGACTTGTGTTAGGTGGGAGATCACAAAACTCTGGCCTGACTAACGTTCTGAACGAGTTTCTCTGGGACTTTGGCTGTGGCAGTGACAGCGAGCACAGAGGAAGGACGTACAAGGGTCCAGGTAAGGGATAAGGGGCGGAAGGATAAGAATGTAGGCACTCAGTTCCTGGAGATGTCTTGGCCGTGCTGCCGGCAGTATTTGCAGATGGAGTAGATAGACTGTATGACAAGAGAAATGGGCAAAGATGCCTCCAAAGTGTGTCGCTTAAACAAAGCAGAACCTGGCTTTAAGAGAGAAAGGAGGCTAGTTTGAGGGTGGGGGTGGTGGTGGTGGTGCAGGGAAGGCCAATGATGTAGTCTTGTGCCTGTTAATCTTGAGGTAACTGGGTAAGCGAGTATAGACTTGAGGGAGCCAATTGGACTGGAGTATGCATTTTATAAATTCATAAATTTTTATAAAAATTTGTACAAAAGCCACTAGGGCAGTGATGTGGGGGAAAAAAACTGTACAAAGAATTTGCAGGAAGAAGATAACATGATCAGCTTGCTTTTTGGGGAATGAAATAGAATTAAACCCAAAGCAAACCCATTGCCATGGAGCTTATACATAGTGTTCACAACCTGCGATTGAATATGATCTTTTTGGGGGGGCATCACTGTCCTCTGGTGGAAATGGGATGCCCAGCCTTGTTCCTGAGAGCTGCTGCTGGATTTGAACCGCCAAGCCAGTGGGCTGCAGTCCCGCACTCAACCACTAGGCCACCGGGGCTCAGTCCTGAATATGATCTTTTAGGGAGCAAGTGTAGATAGAGAAAAGCGAAATTCTTCCCAGTATTAAGCAATTTTTAAAAAACTGCCAAACTCATTGCGATCAGATGGATTCCAACTCATAGCAAAGCTATAGAACTGTCCTTTGTGAGTCCCCAAGGTCAGACGTCTTTATGGGAGCAGAAAGCCCCGTCTTTCTCCCAGGGAGCAGCCAGTGGGCTTGAACTACTGGGCTTGTGGTTAGCCATCCAATGCATGACCCACCCTAAAATCAACTACCAGTTAGTAAGATAGAGCATCCACTGAGGAGACTGGGAAGAAGCAACCAAAGAGGGAGGGGAAGGGAGACAGTGTGTTCCACATCACGGGTGAAGCGGGTGTGGGGGAGGGAGTGGCCCACGGCAAGAGCTTTTGGGAAGTGTGCACTGGCTTATCCCGTGCAAAGACACCCAGGGGCTCTTGGTAAGTGCAGTTTGAGTAGCTCTCTGGGGGAAGTTGTAAAGTGGAACAGAGAAATGGAATGGAAGATGATCTATGGGCAAGGAAGCTGGGTTTATTTTGTGATGTGTGTGCTTGTGTTTTATAGTGGTGTTTTCAAAGAAGGGCACCTGAAACCAATGTTGTTCGATGTCCAGGGAGCAGGTGTCATGGCATGAGGAACTACCATGGAATTTTAATCCGTAGAGATTCATGAATGGACTGTTTTGCTTTAGGAACTTGGAGGGAAGCAAGGGTTAGAGATTTGGTATCTCTCTCATCTTAAGTGATGGACTGTGACTTTCCAGAAAACCATTGAATCGCACACGCAGGGCCTCGAGGGAGGAACAATTCCTTTTCCTGGAGAAGACCTACGGGAAGACGTGACACTGGAGTCGGGAACTGACGACTGGTGATGATTTGGGTGGTAGCCAAGTCCAGGGAGCAGCAGCAGTGGTTCCGACAGAGGACGCCACAGTAGTCAAGGGCATTTGGGAAAGGAACAGTGCCCCACCAGTGTGGTTGCTTCATCGCGTCCAGTTTGGGTGAGGGAAATCAGTGCAGTGACAATCAGGGGATTAGGTTGGAGCTCTATCAGGAAGGGGTTTCATTTCTTGGCGAGATCTACTGAAGGGGTTTCAGTTCTTCCAAAAGAGCTTGGAGGCAGACTGTTATGTGGTAGGGAGCCAGTGGTACAAAGGATTTACAGGAAGGAAATAATATGATCAGGTTGCTTTTGGGGGGGAACACCATAGAATTAAACCCCAAACAAGTCTGCTGCCCTGGAAACCGACCGTTCCCGTGCACAGTGACCATGTCAAACCCAGAAGGACCCCACAGGGCTCTGAAGGTGGCGTTTCTTTCAAGGAAAAACAGCCCCCCTTTTTTAAAAATTGTGAATTAAGTCAAGGTTAGCAGATGAGCCCATAGTTCTGTATCCAGTGATTCATATACAGTTTGCCTTGGGCAGACCCCGGGGTGAGCATCATGGGCTCAACCGAAGAACAAGGGAGAGGATGGCGTGGCTGGGCGGTGTTTGGTTCACTTGTACGAATCAGAACTGACTCGGGGATCACTAACAACAACTACAACAACAACACTCCTGCTCTCCCTCTGCCACCTGTTTATTCCGAATGTCTCTTTCAACATGGCATCGTAGGTCACCCCTTTTCAAGATCGTGCCCCTCAGCCTCTCTCCCTGTTTCCCTCACTTCAGCCAACCCCCCAGTGTGTGGTTTTGTTTGACCGTCTTTGTCCAGCCCCCTCTGATTACAGGTGGCCTGCTCCTGCCCCCAAGTTTACACTTGTCTGCCCCATCCCATGCCTTCCTTCCCCTCCCTTCTCTCCCACCTGATGACCTTCAAAGAACCTGTTAAGAAAGCGTGGCCTTGGCTCTCAGTCGAAGTCGTCTCAGACAATGTGTGCCCTTCAGTGACTGACTAGTGGCACTCAGCATCATGTTCTTCCAGTTGATCCATGTTGTCAGGTGGTTTGCAAAGACTTATGCGTTCATGCGGCACTGCATTCCACTGTGTATATGACTTAAGTTTATTTACCCATTCTGCCACCACTGGGCATTTTGGTTGTTCTGTCTTTTTCCTGTTGTGGACAGTGTTTCGATGAACATGGGTGTGCATCTTTTCATTCCTGCCGTGGCTCTTAATTCTCTAATATATAATCCAAGCAGATGGACCACTGGCTCATGTGGCATTTCTGTTCACAGTTTTTTGAGGAGGTGCCCAGGCTGTAGTCTTCACGACAGCAGACTACCACATTTGTACACCATCCACTAACCTTGCCTGCATTTGCTAGGCATATAATCATTGAGTCCTGTGACTCAAAATGTGGTTCAGCCATCAGAAGAGCCCAAACAAACAAGCAAATAAATGAAAAAACTATATGGCTGAATACAAGAGGCGTCAGAGCAGAGAGCAAAAGTCCACCAGTAGAGGATGGGACATCCCCTCACAGATCACAGGGAAGGAGTGAGTCAGTCAGGGTGCAGTAAAACACCAATGAGACACACAGCACTCCTTGGTTCCTTGAGGCTTCCTCCCTCTCCTCCCACCCCCCACTGTCATGACCCAGGTACTGCCTTTCAATTTGACTAGACCGCATGTGCACAGGTACAGATAAGACATGAGCGCTCATGATACACAGAATCCAGGGACAGGAATGGGAGTAGTGATATTAGGAAGGTAGGGGGAATGTAGGGAGGGGAGGGGAGGAAGGGGGAACTGATTGCAATGATCGACACATAACCACACCCCCTACACACCACTTCCCCAGGGGAATGAACAACAGAAACCAGGAAGGAAGGGAGACAACAGATGACAGCATTTGGTGTAAGATATGAAAATAATAATAATTTATCAAGGGGTCATGAGAAGGGGAGGTGTGAAAAAGAGGAGCTGACACCAAGGGCTTAATAGAAAATAAATATCTAGAAGATAATGAAGACATCATATGTACAAATGTGCATAATACAGTTGATGTTTGGATAGTTACAAGAGCTGTAAGAGCCCCCAGTAAAATGTTAAAAAAAAAAATCACACAAACCACGTGGTTCAGGGGCCAGCAGCACCAGCTTCACCTGGAAGCTTGCTAGAAATCTGGGGTCCACCCTACACCCTAAAGGTTAGGGTCTGCATTTTAACAAGCTCCTCGAGTGATTCCTGTGAATCTTCAGGTGTGAAAATACACGATCACAGGTTTATTGTTGCTTATTCATGAAAATTCATGGAAGTCCTGATTTTTTCAAAGTCCCTTTTATAAGGTGTAATTTTAAAATGTACCCAAAAGAAGTGATCCTGAGTTAAGTGGCCAGCTGGCCCCCTACAACCCAAGCCTGAAACCAGGTCCTGGTAGTGCAGCAGTTAAGCGCTCCGCTGCGAGCCTCAAGGTCGGTGATTTGAACCCACCACTGACTCAGTGGGAGAAAGATCTAGTGGTCTGCTTCCGAAGAGATCTGCAGCTTCAGAAACCCAATATGTTTGTCTCTTCTTTCCTATAGTCTCTGTGCACTGACTCGCATTCCCTGACGATTTTCTCTTAATTTGCTTATTTTGGAGCTAAGTCAAACCCAGAGGTATGATTCATCCAGCCTCCTGAGCATTCTGACAAGAGCAACATTCTGAAAAATATCCAGGCCTTTTTCATTTCCCTGGGGTGTGTGTAGAGATTAAATAGGTGTGGGGGAAATAACAGGGAAGCAAATTGATTATATTCTGCATGGGTCCATTATTTTTAAAGGCCCATTATAAGCTGCCATTGAAATGCATCGTACACCGGGAACACTCCCGTGGGTGGAACTCCAGGACAAGCTGTGTTGAAGGCTTGACAATTGTTCAGGCCTGTGAGGCAGTCAAAGAGAGTGTCACACAGAACTCCCTGAAGGAGTCCCTGGCCTGGGACAATGGTCCTTTCCCAAAGACTGCCGTGATGGAAGGTCTTGAGCCTTTTTATCCTCAGCGTTCCCTTGAGGGTATGCCTGATGAAGATCTGTGACCGCACCTTCTCGTGGGTCGCTCTGTCCTGCAGAATGGGGAATGTGAAAACTCTGTCTCTCTGTTGGCCTTCCTTCCTGGCCTTCGAAACACGTCTCTGTTGCTGTTTCTTAGCTCAGGTCTCCATTTAGGATGCTTAGCTTGACTTTGCTTTTAGGGGCTCTCCCTTCCTGCTGTTACCCCATCCTGCCTGTGATGAAAGAGGGTCCGTGCCTTTACGTTTTGAGAGGGAAACCTGCTGCCCATCCGCACGTTGTGAACTGGACGGTCCTTAGTGCACGGCCGTCTGATGGACAGGAGGCGCCGCGGGCTGTGTGAGTGCACTCTCAGTGGGCATTTGTTTCCTACATAGTGCTGGTTCTCTGTGCGCCATCTCCCCCCATCTCCCGAGCCGTTTGATGATGTGTGTCTGTACCCATGTTGGTTGTCTCCACTGGATAGGGACAGTGCTGTTCCTGGCGTGAAGTCTGTAGAGACCAGGGCTATTGTTAAACATTCAATGATGCCTAGAACAGAGCCTGACAGACAGCCGTGTTTAACTGCAGCCAAACACCAGTGGCGCCGAGCGAGGTCAGAGGCCCGGCTGGTGGTGGTGATGCCCTGGTCCTCAGACGAACTCTGAGTTTGCTCTATGAACATCTAAGCAGGCATTAGTAGAGCACACTTAGTTCTGGGTTCATTTACTTCATGACCCTTTTTTGGATACTTTGTTGAATCAAGTGCAGAGATGGTCAGGGGCCAGACACCTGGACAGGAAGCCTGGAGAACCGATCCTACCTACCCCTCTATCCCTGTCACGCACGAGCCACACGACCTTGCTTGGTCACTTCCCTTCTCTAGAGACTCAGTTTCTTTACTCAGAAAGTGGAGTTTGGAGTTATGATCTTCGAGCTCCGTTTCCATTCCGGCAATGTTTGTTTTCCGTCCTCCTCTTCTCATTTATAGAGAAAGAGACGGTCAGAAACAGAAGCGGAGCTGTGATCGCCCTCTTCCCCTGGCTGCTTGAGAAGTGCCCGTCATCGCCCTCACCTGTCGGAGGGCTGTCTGTCCCGTTTCCATAACCCAGGAGGGGAAAAGCACTTCTTTGCTGGCGACTCATGGTGACAGCACCACACACGGAGCCCACTCTGAGTGCTGTTTGGCAGGGAGATGGAGAGGAGTGGCCGCAGGCTCCTGGTTTCCCTTTGCTCTGAAGCTGGCCCCTTGTGACTTCAGGTGGGGAGCCGGCAGCAGCATTCAGTGGCATGCTAAGCATGTCACATAAGACGCAAAGCATCCTGGTTGAGGGTAGATGTCTTTGGTTTCGCAGCACTGAAGCTGGGTCTTGGTGCATTGTGTGTGTTCGTGTGTTGTGACGATGGACTCAGATAGTGCTTCGTTTTTTTGGTGTTTGCCTGAAAGCATGGAGTAAGCCTTCCATGTGAACATGCTCCTGAGTGAACCGTCTGACTGGATCTCCTCACACTTTGAGGCAATGAGAGAGCGTCAGAGGGACATGTGGCATCTCGGGTCACAACTGTCTCATGTTCTTTGTGCTGCATTTAAAAAAGAACCGGAGCCGCAGTGACTCCCCCCTGCAGAGCACTTGTCACTCTGGTCCAAGTGTGCCTGCTGCAAGCTTTGTGTGATATTGGGAGCCAGTAAACTTATCTGGCCCAAACAGGAGCCCTTCCGCTGTAAACAAGCCACCTTCCAAGGCTTCTGGGTATTGGAATCCGTGCCTCATGTTAAGTTCTGATGTCTGTGCTAGATGGGTCCAATAATAAAAGGTGTGTGTCTAGGTTCTTCGTGAAACAGCAGACCCACTTCCTATAACCAAGGAAACCACCTCTGCCCACGTTCATTCCAACTGTGCCCCATTTCTCCTTCCTGCTGACATGTTTATATGGTAGTATCGTGCTGTTTTCTTAGAATCATAGGATTTGATCCAAGCAGGAAAAGGGAAATTTTCCTCCTCTGCATTGACTTACAGTCATTGAATTCAGAAGTGACGAGAACATAAAGCAGGGGTGTTGTGCATCCACAGCCTTTCTAGCTTGGTTCTGTACTCTCTGAATTATGTGCATGATGACAACATTTACCTAACGCTGAAAACGAAGCCCTTGCCTTTGGGTCCACTCTGACCCAGAGTCACCCTCTAGGAGGAAGTCAAAGTGCCCCGCAGGGTTTCCAAAGCTGCCTTCTCCCTAGAAGCAGATTGCAGACACCAAGGGGTGCCTGGTGACTCCCCATTGCTGAACTTCTATTAGCAACCCAGTGCTTAACCACATTTGAAAAGGCTCCAACGTTTCAGGAAGCAGCTCATTTTCGTTCTCTTTCTGACCATTACCACTGACTGCTTGGCTAAGTAGAACTACGCCATTGGGCTTCCCAGGTGTCAGACTCTACAGAAGTACCTTTCTCCCTCAGAAGTCTGGCTGGAGGGTTCGAACCTCTTCCCTTTGGGTTAGCAGTAGAACCCTCACACCATTGTGCCACCAAGGCTCCTGTAAGGATGATGGTTTTGGCGAAATCATCACTACTTCCCTAACTTTAATGGCATTCCATCACTTCCTTTCTAGAGGGTCAAGTTTTACGTCCTTAGATCTTTACATTTTTGAAATCTTCCTGCTTTCATTTTTTCCACACATTCAAATGAGGTGGATGTCATTCTTAAAATGTTTCCCCAGAAGTTAGAAAGATCGACTCCAGTTTCCAGTCACTGGGAAAGTGTAAATAGTGGTAGTCCAAAACATTGGACACACTTTAAAGAAATAGAAGCTGATTAAAAAAAGCTGTCTGGGATTCTTTAAGGCCTGGGGAACTTCACAGTGGAAAGTATTAAAAAATGTTCCCAGAGAGTTTGCAATCAATATACATTCCAGAAAATTCAAATACCCTAAAAAGGCAATTGGAATTAATCTGAGTGGTTATAGCCAACACGGGGGGAAGGCAGAGGGGTGAACAGTGGAACAAAAATCCCCAAATTTAGAAAAACCAAAAGCAAGAATGCAAAATGAATATTTAGAAAACACAAAGCAAAATATGCATAAAAGACTGTGTGCTGCTTTGTTTATTTCGAAATAGTTTTATTAGAATCTACTTCACATATCATACAACTTAATTGTTCAATCATCTTCGGAAGATCTGTACAATTTCAGAACATTTGCTTCTCATACTCATTGTTAGTTTCCCAATTCCCTCCAATCCTCCCCCACAATGCCCCTACCCAGTTACTCTATCTATTGATCTACCTATCTTGGATTTCAGATAGAAAATCATACAAAAGAAAACACTATCATACAAAATCACACAAAGGAAATAAACAAAAGACCCCACAACAGTGACTAAACAAAACAGAGAAGTTTTAAGGAAGAAAGAAGAGGGCTCTCAAGTGAAATGACTTTTAATGTTGATTGTGATTTAGTATTCTTCAGAAATTAGGGGGCAGTGGGGCATGATTAGCTGAACATTTTCTGGGGCAGACATGGGAAACCTTTTTTCTGCCAAAGACCCCTTGAATATTATAACTTCATTCATGGGCCATACCAGTCCAACATTTCATAAACTCATTTCTAATGTGATGGAGGGCATGGCTGCCCCTCTGGTGAGGTGGGTGATGCCAACTGGTCTCGATGATTCTCGGGCCATGTCTGAGGGTTTCCTATGCGTTAGACAAGGGGGAATGTCCTCACTTGGTTGACTCTGCAGCCCGGGAGGTGGTAAAAATAGCACCACTGCTGCCACCACTGACCTCAGATTATGGAGTGCTCCCTACATCAGAGGTGTTCTGATAGGCACTTTCTGTCGATACCACCAAACACAGGCTGTGAGATTGTGCCTTCCTTTTTCCAGGGCCTACATCAAGCCTTAGGTACTTCCACTAAGATCAAACAGAGCTGGCATTTCAACTTAGGTCCAGTGGACTTCACGAACCATTTTGCTTTTGGGCCTCCAATGAAAACCTTTCCAAAAAAAGAAAAGAAAACCTTTCCATGACCTGTGGATGTTTAGCTTCCACTGCATGCTCCTCTTCCCAGGTTGATAGGGAAGTTGCTTTCAATCCACTGACACAGTATGGCAGCTGAGAGAAGAGGACTTGCATCCCTCACTTTGAAATGGAAGAAAGGGTCCTGCGCCTCAAGTGACTGTTTCTAAAGATTATTGTATGTGAGGTAGTGCATCCTTGTAAGGGTGTATATATCCCACCTACCTAGAACAGGCCCCACTAGTGAAACAAATGACCCAGAGGCCAGGGGGATATATGCATCCCACCAATCCTATCCCTACAGTGTAGGAGTCCAAGGCACATACACTCAATTCAGAGACACTCAATGATTCAGCACGCATTCCATGAACAAAAACCTTTTATCAACGAAGAGTTTAAAGTGAAATATAACATCCTGAAATGGTTATTTAAAAGAAAAACAAAACATTGTAATCTCAAATGGCTTATGACCCACCCTTCCCAAATATCCTCTCTCAAATAGCCTAATAAAACACTTCAGACATGAAGGAAGAGATGACATTATGGTTGTGACTAATGGTTTGGATTCTTATATTCTGAGATCTTTCACTTTGGGGCGATTTTCTTCAATCTGCGACTCGAGTTAGCTGTTGATTTCTTATTGGAGGGGCACCCTGAGCAAGGTCCCCAAACAGCTGTTAGAAATGTGGAAGTTAAACTTGCTTCCTGGGGAAGGAGATGGGTGAAGGATGTGAGAAATGGAGAGGGTAGACCCACTCTGGTGCCTGCTTCCAGTTCTTGGTGTCTGACAACATCTGCCACCACGAGCGGAAACTCCATTCTCCTGGTGAATGCGCCTGGAGGCCTCAGCAGTTTTCTGGAGACCTATTTACAACGTGAAAAGAAACCTCCCTTCTTGCACCAGGTGGAATTAGAACTAATGAGTTTTGGAGGTCTCTGAGGAACCATTTTGGTGAGCGAGCAATGCCCCTTTACTAATAACAATAGAGTTTATTGATGGCTTAGCAGCAGCAGCAGTTCTTGTTAAATACTGTCTATTGTTTTAGGATTCTCATAGTACCTCTCATTATTTCATTTTATAGATGAGGAACCTGAGACACAGGTTAAGGAACGTGCCCAAGGTCAGGCAGTGAAAGAGTGAAAGAGCTATTAACCCCAATCAACTGTAACTTCCCATGGGTTCCCAGACTTACTGGGCCTACTGTCCCATGTACAGAAAAGCAAGGGAAAAAAGTCAGCAATGTCATGACAATGACAATGTTTGTACTGTAGCCCATAAGCCAAGGATAAGGAAGGTTATCACGCACTGAGGTAGCCTCTGCTGCTTTTTTTTTTTTTAGGGCATCACTGCCTGGGTGGTGGGAGTAGAAGGTCCAGCCTTTGCTCCTATGGAGCTGGAATTGAACCTCCATCCCAGTGGGCCGCAGTCCCGTGCGGCCTACTACGCCACCGGGGCTCAGCTTTTTTTTTTTTTTTTTGATAAGCATGAAAATATTTCTCTTAGATATTTAGTCTTGGACTTACTCTTTGAAATAGTGTTAGAATTACAGAAAACTTTTAAAGCTACAGAAGAGCATCCCCACATGCCTCCTGTGCCCTTCCTCACACTCATTCCCACCCTACGTGACTGTAGTATGTTCACTCCAGGCCATCGATGCTGACACACCGTCACCAGAGTGATGCAGAACTTACTAGTTTCTACCTAAGATCCTCTTGTATCTTGGGATCCCATCCATTGTACCAAGTGACATGTATTCACCATGTCTCCTCAGGTGTCCCTGGTGTCTGAGGCCTTGGTAGTTTTCAGGAGTATGTACTAGAGTACAAGAGAGTTTCAAAAAGACTGGAATGACAAGATCATGAAAATTTTCCACAGGCTTTTTGAAGCCCTCTTGGTTATTGAAAGATGCCTGAGTACTGACATGATTATTTTGATGTTTTTCTCAACTAGACTGAATTTATGGATGTTTGAGAGGAATGTCATTGGTTATGCCCCTCTTTTGCTTAGTATGTGCATGATAGTAAAGGGTTTGCATAACTTATTTGGAATTCTTCTGCATCACTAATTTTATGTAATCCATGTCACATTCAGTTGGCATGGATTCATAGATACAAATTTTGAAAAAGTGTTTCTATTGTGAGTTGTGTGAAGGCTTACAAGTCCATTTTTCATTCAAGAATTATGCATCCTGACAATGTACTACTGTAATCCTTCAAGTGCTTTCCGTTTCAGTCCTCTTACTTTCCTAACCACTGGACTTTATCCTTAGGAAAATATTTCTGTTTGATTGCCCATGGTGGATTACTTATTCAAAGGTGGTGGAGTGGATTATGCTAACAATAACTGCCTGAGTGTCACTGTTCTCCTCTGGTGGCCTTGTGGTTAAGTATTGGGCTGTGACCCACAAAAAAGCAGTTCGAAAACCACTGGCAGCTCTGTGGGAGGAAGACAAGACTTTCTACTCCTGTGAAGAGCGACCAGCTTGGAAACCCACAAGGCGGTTCCACCCTGTCCTATAGGGTCACCTTGAGTTGTAATCAATTCAATAGCAGTGAGACATGTTTTGTATAAACATGTCTATTGTTTGACTAACAATTGAGTCATGGGAGCAACTTCTTTTCCAGACCTGAAAGGTGACTCAGGGGTTCCATCAGTCTTTGCCAGACCCGTAAGCCTGGTCTTCTTTGTGATTTTGAGGTGTTTTCAAGCTATCTCTCACATTCTGTTCAGGACCTTCTCAAGTATGATCCCATTTGGAGCAGTTGGGTGGTAGTCAGGCACTGTCTAGTTCTTCTGATCTCCGGACTATGGAGATTGATGGTCATGGAGAAAGAGAAGGATGTACTCTGGATTATGAAGAGAATTGACAGAGGATATTGGTACAAGTTAATTTAGCTTGCTGCAAATATATCCATGAAGGGGGTGGAGCATACAGAGGCCAATGTTATGAAAACTTCTTGGGCATAGTTAACACCTTAAGGTAGCTTAGGACCATAGTCTTAGAGAACCAACAGATTAATGAGCATAACATGTTTCGCAAAGATGGTGTTCTCCGTTCTGCATTGGTGAGCAGTGACTGGAGTTTTAAAAACTCATGAGCAGTCAGACAATGTACAACTATTGGTCTCTCCTTATTTGGAGGAATAAAGAGTAAAGAAATCAACAATGCGTGGCAACAGTTAGCTTAGTGGATTAATAGATCACCTGAGCTTTAGATATTACTTTGTAGTATGGGCATATAAGCCAATGCTACTTTATTTTGTTGCTCAGGTTATTGTAATTTGGGTCATTGGCAACTCTTCTATTGACTCCATTGTCACCTTGACATACTCCCATTGGGATGTTGGTTTTGTTTTTATTTGATTTTTTTGAGCGCTTTCTTATTTCTTGGCACTAAAAGATGCTCCCGATTCATCATTTGTATTTTTTGTGCCAGCCCTAGATGCAGCCATTTGCTAAGAACATTGTCTCCTTGTATTGAAGGATGGTTCTAGAAACCAAGATGGGCACTGTGTGTGCTCATTGCTGCTAGGGTGTCCTTTTTTGTAGGGCCTCACAACTGATCAAGTGATGATAGATAAACCATCTCTGTAGATAATGCTCTATATGATCCTCTTTATCAGCATGAAGCCTGAGTTTTCATTGATATACACAATTCCAGTCCATATAGTTCAACGTAGCCACCTCTCCTTGCTTAAATACAAACCCCCAGTTTAATGGAAACCTGGCACCTACCACCCAGTATCCAGCTATTTAATTATTCAATGTTAGTGTTTCTGTATAGCAGTATCCATACTGTTACCACTTGCTGTTATAGAAAGCAAGTTTATCAAATAGAGTGTTGACGTACAGTTCCTCCCGTCCTCAGTCTAACAGACTCTAATCCTTGAATGATAAAATTAGCTCATATATCTTGAGAACATCTTATGTTCTGAGAACTCTTCTAGATACTTTACCTACATTGTCTCTTTCAGGACTCACAATGACTCTTTGGAGAGGAGGGTAATATTCTATCTTACAGATGAGGTAGCATAGGATGTTATATTATAGTTAATAAGCTACAGAGCCAGAATCCTAATTAGTCTGACTCTAGAGACTGCGCTCCCTTACATTGGTGATGCTGCTCATGAAAAATAGGCATTTATGATCTTCTGTAGCTTTTACCCCTCTTCTTATGGAATTCTATTATACACTGAATAAAGAAAGTCTGATGATGTGAGATTAGAAACTTGGTACCCCTCCCCCCGTCCAATGTTCATTTAATTATCAATTTTGGGGGATATATGTCTTATGTACCATACCCAAACTCCAAAGCCAATCTCACTGTCTCCAGTTGATTCAGACTTACGTGACCCTATTGGGCAGAGTAGAAAGACCCCGTGGGTTTCCAGACCACGAATTTTACAAGAGCAAAACCCCTCATCTTTTCCCTAAAGTTGGGTTCGAACTGCTGGCCTTGGCTTTGCAGTGCCTCGTGTAACACACTACACCACCATGGTTCCTTCTATGCATAAAACCAGCCCACAAACAAGCTCACTGCCATACGGAGAGGGTCGAACTGCGCCAGTGAGTTCCCAAGACAGTGGGTGGTTTTAACCTACTCAGCTAGCAGGGCTCTGTGTGTGGACTGTGGTCTTTCTTGTTTGATTTCTGTAAATTACCTTCAGGTGCCAGGGTGACATTGGGGAACTGGGGAGGAGCGCCATCCCTTACTCTGGCCTTTCTTTTTTCCCCAGTACTTACTCCGTCTCCCTATGTATTCGTCTCATCACGATCCTCTCTTCCTCATCCTTGTCGTGGGACCTTCTGTCCTCTTTTGACCCTCCCTACAGCTCCTCACTGGCATCACTGCTCTTAGTGCTCAGCTCTGACTCTAGTTCAGTTTACCTCTGCTTCTGGGACCCTCCCTCAAAGCTCTTTCACATTCCCTCTCGGTCTGCTAATCCCTCCGCATCCAGTCAGGACTCAGAGCTAGTTCAGTCGTGAAACACAACCAGAATGGGCTCAGATACTTGCAAATATAGTGTGTTAGCATAATAATTGGAAAGGGAACAATTCTGATAGAAACTCAATCTCCTACTTAGGAAAAGAAACAAAAATGGGGTTAGTATGTTCTTTGCCTCTCGAATGGCAGTGTCAGGCACAGAGCCCCATGCAAAGATGGCTGCTTTGAATGTGTGTTGCCCTCCACAGTCTGGGAACTGTTCAGACTCTCTGATCAGGCTTGGACGCCTATGCTTTTCCAAGTCTCTCATTCCTGGACTTTGACCTGTAATTGTTTCCCATTCTAGTTATCATTAAAATTTTGATTCTCTTCTGATTTTGTTGTGTTGGCCATGGCTCAACTGGCTCAGACCAGTTCCAAGCCCGGTGCTTAGAACTGAAAACGTTCAAAGCAGAGTACAAGATGACCCTGACCCATCTAGTTAATGAGCTTTCATCCCCTCCAAGCCCTTTTCGGTTTAAAGCAAAGAAAAACAAAAGCTCTGTCTGCACCTTCATTTCTTCTTTTGCATCAGGGAAACCATCTTGGCCAAGGTCTTAGGGGTGGTCTCTTTTGGGCAACTTTTCCAGAAACTGAGGGGGAACTGTGACGTCGTGACCAGGCAGCTCAGAAGCAGCATCCAGGTTGACGTTGCCTTTGTTTCTGTGGGGGCGAAGTGCACTCGCTCTCACCCGTGGGGCGAGGCAGAGGGCATATGTCGCATTGTAAAGGCCAACCCTCTACATAGATCTTCTTATCTTTTGGTTAGCAATATGAGAAAGCACAAGGATGTCCTAAAATAGGAAAATATTTTTATTGCTTTGGAAAAATGGTTTCATATCTTATCACTAATCGATGATAAAGTATAACGAACAATTATTTCTAAAATGGAATGTGGGGAGAAAAAGATGCTCTAAATGAACATCTCTGCATGTCAGAAAAGACTGTTGGTGGAGGACAGCAGCAGCCCAAATCCTCATCTCGGGCCGTATATCTATGCGCTGCACGACCGAGGGCCCTGAGTGTTGCCAGCTATCTTGCACTCGCTCCTCGTACCTGTAAGCCCAGCTATCTGTCTAGTGCAGCAGTTCTCAACCTGCAGGTCGTGTCCTCTCTGGGGATCGAACAACCCTTTTACAGGGGTCGCCTGATTCATAGTAGTATCAAATTACAATTATGAAGTAGCAATGAAAATAGTTTGATGGTTAAGAGGAGTCACCGCAATTGAGGAACTGTATGAAAGAATCGACGCATTAGGAAGGTGGAGATCCACTGCTCTAGTGGCTTCTTTACAGGGTCATTACGTGAGGTTTATGATTGGTCGAGAAATAAAACTTAGTCTAACAAATTTTGCATACCACAAGCCATGAAAGAGATGCACATCAGATGAACAGTGAGACACCACCCACCCCAGCACTGGCAGCCACGTTCAAAATAACACATGTTGAAGAGGATGTGGAGACGGGAACTCGCCTGCCCTGCCGGTGGGCCTGTGGCCAGTTCCTTCCCATCCGGGCACTTTGTCCTGGCCAGGACGGGGGTAGATGCCAGGGACGGCTCCTGGAAGGGTCAGACCAGACAGCCCTGGACCGGTCCCAGCCATGGTTCTCTCTGTCAGAGTTCCCTCACTCATGCATTGTTTCCCTTTTGAAATCTTGCAAGTTCCACAGTTGTATCTGTTGCTTAGTCTATAAAGAGCGGAAAGTTTCTTCCCAGGACTGGTGAACATAAAGCTACTGTGTGCTCTGGGCATGTGTCCAGGCCGTTCCAGAAAGGCGCTGGCCTGCCCGTAAACACTGCAGATCGGAGGCAGGGCTCTGCAGCATGTACAAGATGGAGCTGTGTCTGCAAGTGGTTTTTCCTCCCTGTCGTCTTCTTTCTGCGTTCTCTGTTTGGTTCATGTCTTTTTTATGTGAAAATGCTACTCTGCTGTGCCCAGCTAATTCCGTGTCTGGTGAACTTTGAAGCCCCCGGGCTAAGCTGTGCGAAATGCACTGTCTCAATAGTGAAATGAGCAGGCCATCAACATGGGCCAGAGGAGAACAAAATGTGTGCCCAAGGTCAAGTCTCCTAGGGCCTCAGGGATCTCTAGGCTGCTACTTTTCAAGGGCGGAAGTGTTACACAGTTTACCTCCAGAAACACTCACAGAAGGGCACAGAAATGTGAACAAAACTACACCTTCTGGGAGCTGAGCCCCAGTGGTGTAGTGGTTGTGCGCGGGACTGCGGCCCACTGGGATGGAGGTTCAATTCCTGCTCACAGGAGCAAAGGCTGGGCCTCCTACTCCGACCACCTGAGGGCAGTGATGACCGCCCCCCCAAAAAAACAAGAAAAAACCCCCCAAAAACTACGCCTTCTGCCTCTGTATGCATGAGAGTCTGAAAGGAACGTCCGTGCTTGTCTGCCTGTGGGTGGATTCTTTTATTGATTATGCTGCTGTGAGGAATAGCCCAGGGGGCCCAACTGAGGAGAGGGAAGACAGCAAGCAGGAGGGGGAGCCACAGGGAGGGAGTGCACCTTCGACGTAATGGGGACTTGCAGTTTTTAAGGATTTTAAAAATTTGAGGAACATTGCGATTGATTTCACAAATCATATCATGTACGAACGAGTTCATGAAAAACTGATTTGCTCAGTAGACTGTCACTCAAATGACAATATAAAGAAACAAAGCAGGTTTAGACGGAGTGAATAATTACTTGTTAGAAAATCATGTTGATGTATTTTAAGATAAATATTTGTGAAAGAGCTTAAAAATGTCACAGCAAAATTCTAGAATCATCTTCTTTCTTCCCTTCAAAATTGTTGAAGTTCCCTCGTACTGTGTCTGCATGTGTACTGGTGCATGTGTGCGTGTGCGTGTGTGTAAAGGAGCCCTAGTGCAGCAGTGAGTCAAGTGTAGGGCTGTGGTTCGAACCCACCAGTTAGCCCAAGGCAGAAAAATGAGGCAGTCTGCTTTCATAAAGACTTACTGCCTTGCCCCGGTGATGTAGTGGTTGTGCACGAGACTGTGGCTCACTGGGATGGAGGTTCAATTCCAGCAGCGGCTCCATAGGAGCAAAAGCTGGGACTCCTACTCCCACCACCAGAGAGCAGTGATGCCTAAAAAAATTAATTAAAAAAAAAAAAAAAACTTACTGGGCTGAGCCCCGGTGGCGTAGTGGTTGTGCGCGGGACTGCGGCCCACTGGGATGGAGGTTCAAATCCAGCAGTGGGGCTGGGCCTCCTACTCCCACCACCAGAGGGCAGTGATGCCTCCCCCCCCCAAAAAAAAAAAAGAGCTGTAAGAACCCCCAATAAAATGACTTTAAAAAAAAAAAAAAAAAAACTTACTGCCTCAAAATCCCTAGGGAGCAGCTCTCTTGCTTTCTGTATGGTTGCCAACAGTTGGAATCAACACAACTACTATGATATATTTATATATACACAGATATAAAATTTATATCCACAAAAATATCTAAAAGGAGATAAACCACATTGTTGACAAAAGGTCATGCGTATGAACTAGAATGTAATGGGAGCAGGCACTTTGTTATTTCATGAGTATTTATAGTATTTACTCTCCCCCCCCAAACTAAGTAGTAGAGTTGTATAATTTTATACAATTATGGGTGGCAGAGGAGTAAATGATTTGCAAATATCACTGTTGTATACCTGCCATTTTGAATTTCTATTCTTTTACATTCTGAAACCCTGAGGATCCATTGGGTTGTGTATCTGTTAGAGTGTTATTTTTTTTAATTACTGTGTAGCCTGAATTGAGACATGCAAAACTGTCCTTTTGTAAGAGTCGGCCTTATGTACACACATGTCAGATTTCCCAGTGTTCCTCTCTGTGCCCAGTTGTTCACAATGGTTCTAGGATCCATGTCTATTAGGAAATGACACTAAAGAAAGTCATGTCTTTTCAACAAACCAAGCATTAGACTGTTTCTCTATGATTTCCTTTTTCAGTTCACGATATTTGCTTTCAGTGAAGAAAGGAAAAATAATGAGTGCTATGTATGTGTTTCCTAAAAAAATAGAGTCACTGATTTCATTGTTCTCATATTTTTTTTGGGGGGGGCATCACTGCCCTCAGGTGATGGGAGTAGGAGGCCCAGCCTTTGCTCCGTGGAGCTGGAATCGAACCTCCATCCCAGTGAGCTGCAGTCCCACGCACAAACACTACGCCACCGGGGCTCAGCCCTGTTCTCATATTTTTAATTCAAGAAGCATACACCATTTTTCCCCATAGTGTTCTGGAAGGGAATGAAGTGTTTGTTTATCATTTCTTTAATCTAAAGTATGCCTTGAATTATTTCTATGGTTTTTCATTTCCACTTTCATTTCATGACTTTAAATCATTCAATTCAGATCTGTATTCACACCTCTGAGTACAGTAGTTAGTGCTGCATGCCTTGGTGTCCACAGCTACAGAAACTGGTTTACAAGTCAACTTTCTTGCTGTTCATACTTCGGTTCCCAAAGTCAAGTGTTCAGTGAACTTACGGCATATTTATGCCTCTCTCTGCGTTCCTTGGTATGAAATCAGGACATGTGCCATGGAGAGACTCCCATGAAAACTTAGCCTGCAAATAGATGGGTAATAGGAACTTACAGTTCAGTTTGGAGTTTTTGTTTTTAACAGTTTTTTTCAGTACTAATGGACATATCACACAAGTCAATAGTTCAATCTTGTCAAGAAGAGTTGTATAATCACTACAACAATCAATTTGATAACTCTTGCTCACCACCCCTTTCCCCCTATGGTTAATTCACTTTGAATATGAATTGGGTAAGTCACTCACCCTCAGTTCTAGTGCTCCCTCTAGAGCAGGGGTTCTTTACCTTCCAAATGCCCCGACTCGGTCATATAGTTCCTCATGCTGTGGTGACCCCTCAACCATCAAATTGTTTTCGTTGCTCCTTCATACCTGTCATTTTGCTACTGTTAGGAATTGGGAGACCCCCCTGGGAAAGAGTCATTCGACTCCCAAAGGGGTCATGACCCACAGGTTGAGAAGTGCTGCTTTTGATATTTCCTATTTGCTAGAAAATAAATACA
>PVJH01012226.1:0-65327 GCA_004026705.1 Nesogale talazaci
CAGCAGAAGCATCCTGGCGCTAGCAGGCGTCTCTCCGTGGCTCCTTGTTTCCAAGGCTCAGGGTCCATCTGCAGTATCCATTGGCAGTAGAAGCATCTCAATGCTGGTAGGAGTCTCCCTGTGGTCTCCCAAGCATCTCAGCACTGGCAGGAGTCTCCATGTGGCTTCTCTGGCCCCAGAGTTGCAACAGAGTAAGTCCATGTGGCTTCTCCTCCAGCTTCTCCAGTCTCCAGGAATCAGGATCAATAGGCATGCTAACATCTCACTTTGTCTCCAAGGAACAGAGTCAAGTCTTTCTTCTCCAATTGGGAAATACCTCGAGACTTCTCAGAATTCTCAGGAGAAAGCCATGCCCACACAGAGGTCTCATTGACTATCTCCAGATTTACAGGCTAGATTCCACCCCTACATGCCCAATCATGAAATGACATCAAGTACAAGACCACCACAAACCACTCCTTCTCAATTTCACTTTTTCACAAAGCTCTGTAACCATATGTAATTTTCAAGCAATAATAAAATCATATCTGTACCTAACAGGATAAAACTAAAATGCATACAATTCAACATGTGCCACCATCATTTAAAAATAACATTCTATAAGTGAATAAAAGATAGCCTATTCCTTATAATTGCAGTTATGTAACACCCACACCTTAATCCTTTAATCCTGTGAATATATATTCCTCCACCTATGAGAGTTTGAAAGCCAACCACTTCGTGTCTTTATTCCCCCCTTTTGGGTATCCAATTTCTGTATTGTCCACTTACATCAACCCAGTGCTCTGAAGAAACATTCATATTTTTCAACATGAAGTATCTTCATTCCAGTTGGAATCTTGTGAAGTGCACATCCATCCATAAGCAAAGTCAAATCAGGACAGGGCATCCACAAAGTCAGCAGCAATATGCACCAATTCACAGGCTCAAAGAGATTCTCTTCCTCTAGGCAGATTCTGGTCAACTCAAAGTGTGGTGTCTCACTTAGCCACACCAGGATATCCATTGGTTGCCTTCCTTTTAGACCATGGTCCCATCACAAATTCTGAAAAAGCCTAGCTGGCTCATGCTAGGTCATGAACTTCAGAGCATTCAATCTGCTCTCATCTTCTTTATTTTCTGTGAACCAAGTCCATGGGTGTCAGTGGACAAACTCAATCCATCTCATTAGTTTTGCTTTTCTCCTACTTCCACTCAAAATGTAGATCCAGGTGGACACCTAGCAAGCTTTTCAGTTTGCCACAGGATTCCTTCAACATTCAGTCCTAGACATTAGTTTTCTTCATGGTTCCAGATTGCTTAGCTTCTAGTGCAAGATTTTCCAAGGAAACAGACTTCATACTTCTTGAATCAGTCAATCTGACCCCTATGCAGATCTTTCAGAATGCAAATATCTTGAGTACTCCACAACACTGGGTGTAGCTAAATTCTTCAGAGAAATATTTCTAGGTTTTGCCTAGCTCCATCTAAGGATAGGGTGGGGCCAATTCTTCAGAGATGTCTTTGAAGGCAAGTCCTAAACAGTCAAATTTATGGTTGAGGCAAGTGGATTTACAAACTCTTTTCATACTTTCCAATAAACATTTCTATGCATTCTTATATCTACAATAATAAGCATAAGAAATCAGCATAAACAGCATGGAGTCAGAAACTAAACTTAATTCTTAAAACAGTCAAGGTCAATACTTATTAAGCTTATCTATATCCTTATCTAAACTACTGTTTACACAAAAACATGGAATTAGGTCTTTGAAAACATCAAAACAGAGCTATGCTTTCTGTAAGGCATTCTGATCTTTATCAACCATTGTCCTTGAGCAGCTTAGGTTCTGAGACATTCAAATGTCGGTTTTTACCCCTGAGCACAAAATATACATTAGCAACATTCATTTTTGCCATTTCATACAGGAATAACAGCAGCCAAACAAAATAATCAAAACTTCAACTTCCTGTATTGTTTCCAGAAAACAACTCAGTGAACTACAAGGACATATCTGACTTTTGGCTAGCCAAAGAAGAAACACTATCATGAGGCAGAAGTCAAGCAAACATCGACTCTCCATCTTTATGATTTGTTTCTCCAGTACCCCACTTACAAGGTCCCGTAACATGTAAGTCCGGGTAGACGAGAGAAACAAATTCATAAACACGCATATGTGTATGGGCTGGGGTCGAACCAGACAGACTCCTGGACCAGGCATCCCCTTTCACCCCTTTTGCATCAGCCTCACTAAGAAGGAGATGAACAACCTGCTGAACTTTGTAAACCCTTCCTAGATCATTTCACAGAACTTATCTCCCTGAAGGACCCAACTCCTTCACAGAGCTTATCTCCCTGGGAAGGGCAAAGTCCCTCTCCCTGGCATTCCAGGAAGTTTCCAAAACAAGATGATTTACTAATAAGTCATCTCCTAACACCAAACACTGAACCCCCCCTTTTTTACCAACCCACATGGCTTTAGCTCATACCCTATATGTGTCCCACTGCCCCAATACCGGGTGCAGCTTCTCTAGCTTAACTTAGTGGGCTACCGAACCTGCCCAGAAGTTATTTTCCCCAATAAAACCTTTCTATACTTTTGCATTTCTGATTGAGCCTTGTCTCCTTACTGTGCCTACAACTTCACCTCTCAATATGGATATAAAGGAAAGGTTTATATACAAGAGGAACGGAACATTGAGAAAGTGTCCCAACTCAGTCCACTCCAAGGTCATAACTCTGATACTAGCCCATGTGTCTGACACCAATCCACAAAGTCTCCCTTTGACTCATGAAGCATGTGCAATTACACAAGGATCATCACAGACCAGTGAATGCAGAGTCTTGTGTCTCCAGTGGCGGTAGAAGCATCCCAGGACTGGCATGAGTCTCCCCAAGGCTCCATGTTTCTAGGGTTCAGAGTCCATCAGCAGTATCCATTGGTGGTAGAAGCATCTCAGTGCTGGTAAGGGGTCTCCCTGTGGCCTTCCGAGCATCTCAGCACTTCTGAGCATCACAGCCACTCCACATGGCTTCTAGGCCCCAGAAATTTGCTTCCAACAGGGTAAGCCTCTGTAGGCTTCTCCCGTCTCCAGGAATCACGATAGTGCATGCTATCATCTCATCTTGTTAGTAGTTTGTCTCCAAGGAACTGAGTCAAGTCTCTCTTCTCCAATTGGGAAATACCTCGAGACTTCTCAGAATTCTCAGAAGAAGTCATGCCCACAAAGAGGCCTCATTGGCTATCTCCAGATTGATAAGCTAGACTCCACCCCAACTCTCCCAGTGCTGAAATTGTCAGATCAGTGACTGTCACATCTTAGTTAAATATTCACTGTGCTGACCAAAATTTAACATTTTTTTTGAAACAAATACTCCTTGATTTTTCATAGATCTTAATTCATTTAGAAAGTTATGAAAACCTGGATTTTGAAATTTTTTGGAAAAAAGGGAATATTAATTGTTTTAATGTTGGAGAGCGTATGATGTGGTACAACACATTGTCAAATCTGAAGTTATCATTGCTTACATATAGTGTTCTATTGAATATTTTTTGAGATTTTTTAATTTTTAAGGATGCTGCAAACATGTATAAATAAACTGCATTTAAGAATCATTGTGCACCTTCATCAGAAAAAAAATTTTAAGGTACATATAAGAATTCAATTTAGATTCAAAATTAATGTATACACAGAAGCGATAATATAAGTAGGGTGATTTATGTTAGCTTCATATTTTCTACATGTAAGGAAATAATAACAGTTATAATAATCTTTTTTTTAACCCTAACCCTGACCCTGACCCTAATCCTGACCCTGACCCTGACCCTAATCCTAAAGCTATAATAATCTTATTGACTCTAAGTTAATGATCTTAAAATTATTCAATACATTTTAAGTTCTGAAAAAGGAAAAATTTAAAAAGAACCAGTTTGAAAAGGCTATCTTTTTTTTTTTTTCTTTTGCTGCCCTCTCTCATTATCTTTTCTCGCCTTCTGCTCCAACTCTTTTTTGGAGGGTTTTTTTTGGGGGGCATCACTGCCATCTGGTGGTCGTGGGAGCTAGCCAGCCTTGCTCCTGGAGCGTTGCTGATGAATTTGAACCACCAAGCTCGTGGGCCACAGTCCTACATTCAAACTACGCCACTGGGGCTCAGCCCTAAAAGGTTTTCTTTTTGCTTTGTTGCCCTCTCTCATGATCTTTTCTCATCTCCTGCTCCAAAGTATTCTATATAAAACTTATTTTCTGGTCTCATTGACATATCGGCAATGAATTTATACTAACATTGTATATAACTATGCCAATATTGTATATATTTATACTAACAATTTATACTAATACTGAAAATTTATGAGGGCATATCTGCTATCCTAAAACAGAAAAAGCTCCACTGGGTGGAGTTTTCGAGGTAATCATTTTTCCTGCTAAGCAAACATTAAGCATCTCTTTCTAAATTAGTACATCCAGTGGCATCAACAGGAAAGATTCTTTCTGGTTACAGTAATTTTTTTCAAGAAAATAGTTTCACTCAAACCTCATTTTGTGTAATATATGGTTTAAATTTAGCTTGCTGCTTAGGAAAAATGCTGCAGAAACTGTTGTAGTGTTGAACACAGCTTACTAGGACAGCACTGTGATCACAACTCAAGTTTATGAGAGATTTTCTCCTTTCAAAAAGGTTGAAATATTGATTGATGTCAAAGCTTGTTTTGGACGTCCATAAGCTCCCCTTACAAGTGAAAATGTCGACAACACATGTGCACTTCTGCTCAAGGACAGAAGACAAACTATTGAAGAGATGGGGAAATATCTGAAGTATCTTGGAGTTTGGTTCAATCAATTTTAATGGATGATTCGAGAATTAGAAGGATTGCTGCTCTGGGTTCTGATTGATCATGAAAAAGAACATTGAGTAAAAGCATGCCATGCTTTCAAGTAACGGCTCAAAAGTGAGCCAGACATTTTTCCAAAGCCATTACTGGTGACAAGACATGGAATTATTCTTAAGACTCTGAAAGCAAACATCAATCAAGCCAGTAGAAAAACACCATCATTACCTCACCATCAAGGATGAGGAAGATGTTCATTTGTTTCTTTGATCTGAGGGGGATAGTATATTTAGAGTTTGTCCCACCAGGTCAGACTACTAGTCAAGCTTTCTATTTAAAGTTTCTGAAAGATTGTTTAACAGTGTGTGGAAAAGGTCTGATTTGTGGCAGATGGGGGAAGGAGCTGCTTTTGCCATCAAAACAATGCATCTGCTCATGCAGCCATCTCAGTGCACCAGTTTTTGACAAAAAACCTATATGCCTCTCTTGCCCCATGCACTCACCTACCCTCCCTCTGTTTTACTTCTTTTCCCCACCCCCAAGAATGAAGAAGGAGATAAAAGGACAGTAATTGGAGGTCATAGATGATGTGAAGAAAAAGATGAAGGATGTGTTTTCAGACATCCAAACAGGTGAGTTTGAAAAATGTCTCCAGGAATGGAATCATACATTTGAGAAATGTATTAAGTATAATATTTTGAAGGTGATAATGCTGTTTTGTAAAAAAAATTTGAATACATAGCTCTTGAAAAAAATCCATTTTTCGCTAGGTTCCTCTTATATTTTAAGAAATGATGTATTTAGATAAAACATTTTCATTTTATAACCATGTTTATGTTTTCCCTTAATGAAAATTATTCTTTATATAGTTTCATAAATGAAAGCCATGGCGATGTGATATAGAATTCTCATATTTTGCAATCCACTCATAGTATTAATATATTAACATTTTCCTAAGAAATGGCAAGAATAATTCTCAGTATATTTCACTAAGTAGCTTGATTAATTGTTGATGAATATATTGACTAGGATCTTCTCTAAATGTCTGTTTTTCAAATGAAATCAGTAAGATAAAAGTAAATGATATTATAGAATTCCCATATTTTGCAATCCATTCATAGTATTAATATATTAACATTTTCCTAAGAAATGGCAAGAATAATTCTCAGTATATTTCACTAAGTAGCTTGATTAATTGTTGATGAATATTTTGACTAGGATCTTCTCTGAATGTTTTTAAAATGAAATCAGTAAGATAAAAGTAAGTGATCATTTAAGATCATTTATTTAAGCTAAAAATTAAAAAGTTAGAATGCTTTCAATTTAGTGCTAAATATAGTTTCAAACTTCAATTCATAGGAAATAAAATACTAATAAAATTTAATAATATTAAATTTTTAAATATTTAACTTAAAAAATATTTTCAGTGGAGATAGAATATGTCATTTAGATAGCATTTTAATGTCAATTTAAAAAATACATAATGATTGAGACACATTTTCCCTCCTTGTATTGTTAATTTTATTCTTCCTTTCTATCCAGATAAAATTATACCTCATATAGATATGTTTTTATAAGCTTATCCCAAAAGTCTCTACTAAACTTTTTACGATGCCTTCAGAGCTATCAGACAAATTAACAGTGGGGGTTACATTTTCATGTAAAGGATTATAACTACTTATTAAACTTATTAATTTTGCTAGCAGTACTGACAGACTAGTTTTTCAATACTTTCATATGTATTATCTATTGAAGAAATTATTAGCTAGTTACTATTTAAAGGATTAGATGAGCACACAGATGAATATATCTTGTCACAAGGTTGGTATTATTAAGTCTAGAATATTACATTTTGGACTATTTTTAAAAGATGTATCTGTAGAGTACCTGTAGCATGCTGCATCATTTGATAATTTAGATATAGATATTTTGAAGATATAGATATTTTTAGAGATCATTTACTTGAAGCCCATAATGAAGTAACATGCGGTAGTGACAATCTCATCTTAATTACTTCCCAGTATAAAAACAATAGTGAATTTAGACTGGTAAAATATTTGATTATGTTATATGAGAGTAAGGAAAACAAATTGCTATAGAATCATTAAAATATTTATCAGAAAATAGTAGCAAAATGGCAAAATATTATCCTTAACCACCTTCTCCCTAAGTTTCTATGCATTTCTGCAAACAGTGTTCCCATGGCTCTAATCCTTTTCTGTACACTTCAACCTACTCATCATCAAAATATGAGTTTCAGCATACTCAAGAGACTCAAATTATGTTTATTTTAGGTGTTCTCTAAATTGGGAAAAAAATAGAAGCATGAAAGAGAAGAATCAGGACTATAGGTTAGACAGTGTAAAGTTTTCTATACTAATTCCTCGATAGAGGAATAACCAGGTTAAATGGCATTATGGAAAAAAAATTTCACAGTTTCAGATCCTTAGTTTTTTCTTATCAATACTGTTTCTAATTTCTAAAATGTTCTTTCTATTAAGACCACTTGATTGTATGACCTTTAAAGAAATCTATCGAGTATTCCATTGATATCCAAGAATTTTGTCTTCATACTTTCTAAACTGATCTCTTTGCCTTGGATTTACCTGGTCTAGTAAATGCATCTTAAAGCATTATTTTGCTGGTTGGTACAATTTCAACCTGCTTCAAAAGCTCAGGTACCTATGGTGACTCCAGAAGAGTTCCTAAAGAATGGCCAGATTTTTTTTCACTATATACAGACAGAAACCTAGGGGTACATATAAGGATTATTATTAAGGGTATGAAGTAATGTTATTGGAAGCATAAGTCTGGATTCATCTAAATCTGTTTAATATGGACTCAGTAAGCAAAGATTTTTAATTCAGCAATTTAGCTTCAGAATTTAAGAGATCTAATTATTTATTTGGTTGGTTTGTCAAAGCCAAAGCCATGGACTGTAAGGTGGTTTACAATAAGTCAGTTTGAACTCCTATATCTGATCCCTTTGTATATTATAAAAGAAGAAAGCCTGAGGCTTAGAGAAGTTAGCATGTTACAGGGGATTTACCAGTATATGCACATAGATACATACAGGGAGAGTCCAGAATATACAGTTTTTGTCACAACACTTTTGTGAAGTGAGCCCCAGAGTCCTTGAAGTCTCTTATGATTGCTATAAGCCAGATTTGATAGTAGGAAATACTGGATTAAGACCCCACGCTAAAATGGGGCTGATTGGTCTCATAGTAGCAGGAACCAAATGGCAATGCATAATTAAAAGAGGCAAAGTAAGTATGATTACCATTATGCACAGCAAAGCCATGCAGTCGAAGTAATTTCAATCATATGTATTTATGGCATTGGATAATCAAGCAGGATATCCCTTGGAGTGAAATAGATGAGAAACCTATGCACAAGTGAAGAATTAAAGTTTAGGTAAACAACAACATAACCCAAATTATGAAGATAGACAGATACTATTCCCCCAGACTTGAGCCAGTTTAGAGATTCACAAACCAATCAGTCACGATATGGCAGAATCCTTTTGAAGAAAAATACAACTACATTGTCAAAGGTTTATATTGTTAGTCTTTCTCCCACAATTCTCCCAAAGGATTTGAATCCTTTCACAAGAGTGACTTCTCATTGTTGAAAATAAAATAATAAGAGTTTCTGGGCATTATTGGACACTGGGAGTGAATGAACATTAATTCTAGAAGAGCCAAAACGTTTTGAAGGCCCATCAGGAGACATGTGGAGGTCAATTTATCAATGGAGTTGTAGCTCAAGTTAGTTTGAGTCCAGTGGGTCAAGGAGGGGTGTCCCTGAATTTGCCTTGTAGAAACTTCTCCAGTGGCAGAAAGCATTCTTGGAACAGAACAGATATACTCAGCTCTGACAGACTTCAGATATCAGATCCGTAAGATGCTGAACAAGGGATATTGTGGTAGGAAAAGCCAAGCAAAAGCCATCAGAATTGCCTATGCATAGGAAAGTAGCAAGCCAGAGGAATACCTAATTCCTGGAGTGATTGTAAAGATTATTGCTACCATCAAATAGTTGAAGGTTCAGAGGCTGTGATTTCCCTGTTGTTCTCACTTAATTTGCTTATTTGGCCTGTTGAGAAAGCAGATGAATGTTGGAGAATGACAGTGAACTATTGTAAACTTAACCCAGGTAGTCTCTCCAATTGCTACTATTCCTGATATGCACTATTTCCTTGAAGAAATTAATATTTCCCTGGCACCTGATATCATGGGTTTCCAAGTCTATATAACTCATTGCAAGAGTAGAAGGCCCAGTCTTTCTCCTACAAAGCACATGGTGGTTTTAAATTTCAGACCTCAGGGATCATAGCCATTTATCATGATGGCTGGATGGAAGTGGGTTTGGTTTGAGTTGCTATTGAACAGATCAATGTTTTTTTTTTCACAAGTTCCATTTATAAGGTCCATCAGAAACAGTTTGCCTTCCATAGGTGAAGCAACAATATACCTTTTTAGTCTTTCCTCATTGTTATATCTCCTCCTCTGAACTAATAGTAATTAGTCTAGAAGAATCTTGAACACCTTTGCCTTTTAAAAAATGTCACACTAACCATTTATATTGATGACATTATGCTGATTGGATCTAACAGGAGCAAAATAGTTAGGACTCTGGACTTATTGGCAAAATCTCTGCATTCTAGAGGTGGGAGATTAACCTGGAAACAATTGAGGGACTCAAATTTCTTGAGTTATAATGGTGTGGGGAATGTAGGAATATTCCAACCAAAGTGAAGGATAAATTATCTAATATGGTCCCTTCCATGACTGAAAGGGAAACAATGCCTTCTGGAATGCTTTAAGACTTCACAATACAATCCTCATTTGGGTGTGCCAATTTAACTTATTTATCAAATTCATGAAAAGCTGCTCCTTTTTATTATTGCCCAGAACTAGACAAAGTTCTCAGAGTTTAGGTTATTATACAAGCAACACTGCTACTTGGGCCATAAAGTGTTAGCCCCAGAGAGAAAAACAGCTTGGAATCTGTGGCAGGCCTGTATTAGTGAGTTACAGTATAGACCCATAGGATTTTAGAGCAAGCCCTCTCATTCTCTGAAGATAACTGTATTCATTTTGAAAATCAGCCAATAGATTGTAACTATACTGAATGCAGATGAGTCACCAAGTCACTATGGGATCTGAGCTTCCCATCAAGAACTGTGTTTTGTCAGTCAAAAATTTGGACATGCACAGCATCATTCCATGATGACATGAAAGTGGTTTACACAGGATCAGGCTAGGGTAGATCCTGAAGTTAGAAGTAAGCTGCATGAAGAAATGGCTCAAATGCCTATGATTTCCACTTATGTCACAGGATCACCCTTCTTCCAATCTTCACCTAAGGACCCCTGGGAATCCTTATTATCAGTTAAACGAAGAAAATTCTACTTGATTTAGCATTATACACAGGTGCCATTTGAAAGTACACTGGAACAATACTACAGATCTTTTCTAGTATATTCCTGAAGGACCATGGTGAAAGGAAATTCTCCCATGGTGCATAACTTCAAGTGGATCATGCAGTCATCCAATTTATTGTTGGATGAAATAGGAAAATGTCTAAATGTGTTTATGGATTGTAGACTATCATTAGGCTGTATTTGGCAAATTGGTGACATTCTTCTCTGTGCTGCACATTGTTTCTTATAATCACAAAACTTTGCATAGTCAATGAAACAAAAATAAACATCTTACAGAAATTCTCTTTTAACCCAAATCTAGCTGATATTGGCAATGATATTCTTCATCCTCTGTCTTTACTGAATTTACCTTGAATTTCTGGAAGATCCTTATTATTGTATTGCTGCAACTTTTTTTGAATGATCTTAAGTAAAACTTTACACTTCATTGTGTTCATGTAGGGCCTATGCATGGCCTAAGAGGCAGCTGTTAGAAAAGGCCAAAGGCATACTGAGTGGTTCAAAAAGCGATTTACATCAGGATCATATCCTTTCAATATCTGAGGTAGTATCCCTCAAAACACATTTTTTCCAAGATGTATAGTTAATCTTTTTTCTATAAAACAACCATATCATCATCAAACTGTGTTCCATTATGTTTAATAAAAATCTGAGAATATATATATATATATATATATATATTTGGAGATTTTATAGTTCTTTAGCCATCCATATATCAATTGTATCTACTACCTTCAAAGTTATTTGTTTGGATGGCTGACAGCACCTCTATCATTTTTTTCTTTATCTCTTTTGCATCATCAGATCACTGTCCTTTCATGTTCTTCTTCACTCAGAAGTAAAAAGAAGTTCAACAGAGAGAGGTCAGGTGAGTCAAGAGTGTGGGACATGCTATTTGTTTTATGCCAAAAAATGGCTCCCTGAGATGGCTGTGTAAACTGGTGCATTGCATGGTGGTAAAACCCTCTTGCTGGTCTGTCATAAATCAGGCCTTTTTAGTCACACACTGTTATGCAATACTTTACAACCTCTAAATAGAAAGTTTATGAGTCTAACCCTGTGGAATGAACTTCAAATGCACTTTCCCCCTCAGATCAAAGAAACAAATGAGCATTGTTTTGAACTTTGATTTCACTTGACAAGGTTTTTGGCGGCAAGGTGACAATGGTGTCTCCCACTGGCTTGATTGATGTTTGCTTTCAGGGTTGTAAGAATAGCACAATGCCTTGTTACCTATATGGGCCTTGAAAGAAAAGTCTGGGTCAATACAGAGCTGCACTTTCAAAGCATGGCATATTTCACTCAATGCTTTTTTCTGGTTACTCTGAAACCAACAACTTTTTTTTTTTTCTGATCAAGTCTCATTTATTTGGGAGAAGCAAACCAGTTTTATAGGGCAAGCAAGCTTAGGCAAGGCACAATTTTTGTAGTGAAACTTTTTATTCCAAAGTCTTCTGTTAAAATTTATTGCACCAAACTTCAAGATATTCCAGCTAACTTTTCCATACCTTCAATGTTTTATCTTTGGTCTTCAAGCACAAGTGTGCAGATTTTGTCAACATTTTCTTAATCTGTTTGGGGTGTCCATATGTCCAGGGTGAGTTTTGTCATCAATTGACATTTCACCTTTTTTTGAAATGAGCAAACCACTCATACATTTGAATTTTTCCTTTAGTTCTGTCCTTGTAAGCTGTTTTCAACATCACAAATCTCTGCAACATTTTTGATCAGCAGAAAACAAAACTTCATAGCCGCATGTCTTTCTTTAAATCAGCCATCACACAAAACAAGATTTAAGCAAAACTGATCTTATGAAAAATTTCACTGTGACCAGGAAGAATCTTCTCAGGTGATGTCTCTGAGTGCACTAACTCAGAGAGAGTTGTTTGATGCTTGCCTGGTGGGAAAAATGCATGCCATGAAAGAACCACCCAGCGGGGCTTTTTCCCTTTTTGGGGGGTGGGGGTGGGGTTGAAGAGGGGATACTCCATCATATATATTCAATCCTCTTGCTAAAGAAATAATTATGAAGTAATTATTTGTAATGAGACATAGGGATTGGAGGAAGGTTTATTAACCGTCTGATATGCAGATTATACAACCTTGCTTGCTGAAGCTGAGGAGGACCTAAAGTACTTGATAAAGATCAAGAAGCACACTTTTCAGAATGGATTGCAATTAAATGAAAAGGAAAAACAAAAGTCTCACAACCGGATCAATAGATAAAATCATGATAAAGAAAAAAGTTTGAAATAAGATTGTCAAGGATTTTTTCTAACTTGGATTCACAATCTGTGCTCCTAGAAGCAACAGTTAACACATAATAGGATGTATTTCTTTGGACATTATTGTATATGACCCATTTAAAATATTGAAAAACAAGAACATCACTTTGTAGATCTAATTTCATCTGACTCCTAGGCATGTGAAATTTGAACACTGGATAAGAAAAATTGAAGAAGAATAAATATATATGAATTATGGCATTGGTGAAGAATACTGAAAGTCCATGGACTTCCAAAAGAATCTTGGAATAAGAAACAGAATGCTCTTTAGAATTGGGGATGGTGACACTGTGTCTCCAGATTTTAGGCCATGTTATCATGAGAGGGCAGTCCTTGGAAAATGGCATTATGCTTGGTAAAGGAAAAGGACAAAGGAAAAGAGTGAGCCCGTTGATGGGATTGATTAATGGAGTGGACACCACAAGGGGTTGAAATATATGAACAGCTGTAAAGGGTACAGAATTGAACATCATTTCCTTCTGTTGTATGTGGTGTTGTATGGGTCTGAAATAATTTGACAGTCCCTAACAAAAAGAACTGCAAAATATGTACAAGGTCATCTCGGGGCATTGGTGGGTAGATAGTGGAGTGCAAACTGCAAGGTTAGATGTTCAAACTTACTCATTTCTTGAGAGCTCTCTTCTCCCATTATTTTTTTTGCAGTTTATTGGCATATAATTAGCATGTCATATAATAAAATCAAATGAAAAAAGGTGTACAATCATTACTACAATCAGTTTTTAGAACATCTTCATCATTTTTGTATTCATTCTAACTAGTTTCACATTTCCCCCACCGCCCCTGCCATACCTTCAATGAACCATCAATCCCATTACTGTCTCCATATATAAACCAGTTTTGGATTTCTCATAAAGAAAAGCAAAAATTAACAATAACAAGGAAAAAACATAAGAACTTCAATGGAAATGAAAGCAGAAGGTATGCAAAACCAGAACAAATTAAAATGGATCAAAAGGGAAATCAGATGACAGTGTTAAATTTCAACCACTACACCTGCAATCATCCATTTCCCAATGCACTCTGCATGATGGCAGAGCTATTCACGTCCTTAGTCTATACTTGGAGCGGATGCACCAGAGGCTTAATCCACATGTATTTCCCCTTCACATTTTTTAAAAAAAGAACCAACTTCAAAATGGGTCAAAGGGAGATTAAATGATGAAGTATTATATTTTATTTATTTTATATTTTTATTTTTTTAACTTAAATAATCTGAGAGTTTAATCATCATACAAAATTGCTACCTTTTTTTCTTAGGGCATCACTGCCCGGGTGGTGGTAGTAGGAAGCCCAGCCTTTGCCCCTGTGGAGCTGGAATTGAACATCCATCCCCGTGGGCCGCAGTCCCGTGCAAAACCACTACACCACCGGGGCTCAGCCCCCCAAATTGCTACATTTTCACCAATATCTAAGTTCCCCACCAATAGCATACAAAGCATTCAGAACTCTTTTGGGAGAAAATAATGCTTTAGCAATAGAGTTAGTTATAAGAGTTATACAAGCCCTCACTAAAATGATTTAATAAAATTTTTTTAGGAGTTTTGTATTTGATTTTAATTTGACTATTAATTTTTAATTAATGCTGATAAAGCAAGTCATCAATACTTCCCACAATTTCTGTTACATATTGTTAAAATTTAGGCAATATTCTTATTTTAAAATAAAAACATATCTTACTCTATTTTCTTTCCACCTTCAAGATTATCTCACCTTCAGTTTTCATAGTTTATCAATTTGCCTTCAAAATTTTTTCTTATCCAGAAAAATTTGTCAATTCTGAAAGATGCTTTGCCCAACAAAGGCATTCTAAAGGAGTCAATGATAAACACATATTCACATAAAATAAAAATTAAGAAACATAGTACTAAGTAAATAAAACCACCAAAAACTTTTTTAGCAAAACACTAATAAGGTACTATATTTTAGCTGATTAAACCTGCCATAATTGACATTCCAATGCACTATGTGTTAAGCAAGGCTAGTCACATCTCTGGAGGGGGTTCACTAGAGGTTTAATCCATGTATGCACCTTGCAACATCATCCACAGCCTTCCGCAAATTAGACGTTTACAATTTAAGCTCTGATTCCGTTCCTTCTTTTCATTTGTTCCATTCCCTTAGATTTGGATTTTATTACAATCCTTGGATCACGAGTTGGTGTGCTTCTTCCATGTGAATTTAGTTGATGCCTCACTTAGGTGGTTTCTTGTTTTAAGGCAAGACTTTAGGATCCCTGATGCTATTTCTTTGATAGCTGAGTACCATCCAGTTTCTACACTACACTTTGCTATATTTTCAGTGATCACTTCATAAGGGTAACCATCAAGTAGGACCATATCATAAAGTCTAGCTGTTCTTGGATTGGGTCTAGAATTAAGTGCATGTCCCAAGCCTATTTTTACATGTGTGGTGTATTTATGCTTCTGGTTCAACGTAGAGACATCATTGTCAGTTTATGTTAAGAGATAATGATCCTCCTGGGCCATCCTTTCTACTGCTAGCAAATCTCTGTTGACTCGTTCTGACTGTTTGATGATGCGAAAATCATCTTTAGGAGTGAGAATATGTTCTAAATGGAAAAGTTATACTTGTGGATGTAACCCTAACAGGAAATTTGGGGCTTTATTATTATAATAAGTGGATTTTATACATAAAGGATGACTTCTAAATCTAATCAGATTTTCAAAAAGGGTAACATTATGCAAAGCTGTCCAAACACATAAGGAGAACCATAGGTAGGAAAACCAAAGACTCCAAACAAAGATGGTATCCACATAGTCAAGCTCCTAGTTTAGACTTTTAATTCCTAGAGCACTGAAAAAGTAATTTTTATTGCTTAAAGTCATCCAAATGTTATATTCATTACAGAAAAGCTAGGTGACAAAGTCAATGTTCATATAAATGAGCATTGTAAAAAAAAAGGGTGTTGGGTAGATAACATAAATTAGCTTCAAAAATATTAAAACCAAATTAACCTTAAGCTTAGTAACATAATCAAGCATATGTACAGAATGTTAAAATACAAAAAGCACAAAATAGTTAAAGACAAAAAAAATAAAGAAAAGTTCCACATAGCTGGGGAATTTCAGTAAGTCAAAGCATTAGCAATAAAGCAAGAAGCTTGACATTGTTGATATAACCTTTAATAGAGAATTAAGTGGAAAGTTTAATGAAGGCATCTTTTATTCAGATAGAAATCATGGATGAGTAATTTTTTTCCTTTTAATTTCAAAGCACCATGCATAGTTCAATCTTTAAAAGATAAGCATGTTTTATTCAGTACTGTTTCTCTAACAAGGTGGCAAAAAGAAATTGCAGAACACAATAGTTTCAACAAATGACATATAACTAACACTAAGTTAATATTCAGGTTCAAAGAGATAAGCGAATGAAAGGTAGGAAAATTCAAGCAAATATCTTTTTGCTAAATTAAGGACTTGATAAAATTTTCAGAATAATATAAAGCAATTAGTTCATTCAATTTTATCAAGTTTGAATTGAATTTCATTTTGTAAAGATTTTATTTTATAAAGATTAATGATGAGAGTGTATACAAGTTTAATATACAAAAATGATTTATATATCAGAATGAAGAGGAGAAATAGAAATCTATTGGGAAAAAATTAAAGTAAAATCAAAATTAAAGTTAATAAATTTAGTTATTATGTGTTAAGATAGAAAATAAAGTACTATCTCTGAATTTTATAAGGTGATTACTGAATAATCTCAGTAGGGCAAGAGTAAAATTTGAGGAGAATTAAATGAAAATTTTAGGGGTTATTGCTTAAGTAGACATAGACAATTTGGAGTCATTCTATAAACTGCTGGTGTGCTCAGTTAGCATTAATTCCAGAAAGTCTTCTTTAACTTTTACTTCTGGAAATCTGAACTTCAAATTTCACAATTTTGTTTTCAACTAAAAAGGATAATATAAAAGTGCTATGTTTAATGAGCATTTCTTTCCACAAATAAAGAGGAACCTATTAGCTAGAGGACAACTATGCCTTTTCTAAGTGGAACATTGACAAATGGGCCACTAGTCTGTCATTTAAGTGAAGGAAATCATAAGATTCATTTTCAGACTACACAACCAAACATCAGTTTTCCAACTCTAATGGTATTATAATATCAAAGCAATGGTTTAAACAGTGTGATTAAATAATTAACATGATAAGTATAATAATGTTACCATTTAAAACCATCTCCTGTACTTACTTTCTTCAATTTTGGAAGTCAAGTTATATAGGGTACTAAGGGTTGGGCAAGGTCAGTAGTTTAAAATCACCAATTGTTACAATAAAGAAAGATGAGGCTTTCGACTACCATATAAACTGACAGTTTCAGAAATCCATAGGGGTAGTTTTACTTTGTCCTGAAAGGCAGCTATGAGTTAGCATTGATTTGTTGGTAGCAAGTTTATTGCTGGGTTTTTCTTTTACTTAGAGTCAAATCAATTGTGTTTCAGGAAGGTGTCAACAAATAACAGGGAAGGAAATGACTAATCAACTGAAAGAAGGTAAATATTTAGAAAATTCAAGAAAACAAACACAAATTACAATATATAAAAATAATAAATCATGCCAAAATAAAAACATATAACTTTGATACTTGATAACTGATCCCTTCATCATCTCATGGTCACAAAGGCTGGTGTGATCCTTCCCTTGATCATCTCATGGTCACAAAGGCTGGTGTGATTCTTCCACGTGGGTTTTGTTGCTTCTGAGCTTGATGGCCACTTGTTTAACATCAAAAATTCAAAACCCCAGATGCTGTGACTTTTGATGTCCAGGCACCATCAGCTTTCTTGACCACTTTTGCTTGTGCACACATTTGTCTTCAGTGATTGTTTCAGAAATGTAAGCATCATGGAATGCCAATTTGATAAAGCAAAATATTCTTGCATTGGGGAAGTACTTGAGTAGAGGCCCAATATCCATCTACTGCCCTAATATTCACCCTATAAATATATGTATGTGGATCTATTACCCCATCATCATATATAAATATACTTACATGTCAGTCTGGGAAGACTAGATAAACAAATTCATAGTCACGCATATGGATATAAGGGAAAGGTTTATGTACAAGAGAAATTGAACATTGAGAAAGCATCCCAGTCCTGTCCAGTACAAAGTCATAAGTGCGATATTAGCCCATATGTCCTATACCAGTCTATAGTTTCCTTTGAACATATGAAACACATGCGATGACACCAGGACAATCACAGGCAAGTGGGTGCAGAGTCTTGTGTGTCTGGTGGCAGTAGAAGTATCTCAGAGGTTGCAGGGGTCTCCCCGTGGCATCTGTAGCTTCTCAACACTGGCAGGAGTCTCCACATGGCTTCTCTGGCCCCAGAGGTTGGACTCTACCAGGGCAAGCCCATGTGACCTCTTTTCTGGCTACTTCATTCTCCAGGAATTAGGATCTATCAGCATGCTGTTATCTCGTCTTATCAGTAGTTCTTCATCTCTGAGACTCAGTCTAGTCTCTCTCCTCCAGTTGGGAAATATTGTGAGACTTCCCAGAATTCTCAGGAGAAAGCCATGTCCACACAAAGGCCTCATTGGCTATCTCTAGAGTGACAGGCTAGACTCCACCCCTAGACTCTAATCATGAAATTGACACAAGAGTACATGACTGTCTCACTTACCTATGTACGTGCCTGTATTTAGGCCTCTATTAATGTAATTTGCCTCCTATTTCTTTCCTCTATTTCCTTTTACTTTCCTCTTTTCTCACTATCATGCTCAGCCCTTCATCTGGGTTTCAGTAATTTCTTTCGATTACATTACTTGGTCAATCCCTACCAGGCCTCTCACACCCTACTTGCCATGGATTTTGGATCATTTGCCCCCTTGTCCCTGTGTTAGCACCACCTCCTTTCCCCCATATCCCCATCTTCCAAATCCCCCCAGAATCATCAGTACCATTTTTTTTCTCCTTCAGACTGTTCAGCAAGCTTATCTTATCTGGATAGACCTGCAGGGATATTAATATGCTCACAAAAAAACAAAAAAAAACAAGACATAGCCAGATTAAGTGATAAAAGAAAACAAAATGATGACAACAGCAACAACAAACCAATGTCTAGAAAAAAATAAGTAGAAAAAATAATAGAAGAGAAAAAACATGAAACTAGTTCAAGGTATGTTAGTTGACCTCTAAGAGTGTCCTCTGGTCAAGTCCAATGGGGTGTCACATTCTGAACCCAAAGTCTATCCTTGGCACTCCCTCACAACCTCCAATCTCTTTTCCCATCACTGCTCTGCTGAACAAAAAAAAATCATATAAATGGTCACCCACCTTCCTGATATAAATGCTGAAAACTAGTGTGTGCATAAGCAAATGTCATGAAGAAGGCTGATAGCTCTATCAAAAACTATTGCATCTGGGGTCCTAAAAACTTAAAGGTAAACAAGCGGCCATCCAGCTCAGAAGCAACAAAGTCCATATAGAAGAAGCACACTAACCTGGGTGACCATGAGATATCAAAGGGATCAGGTATCAGGCATCAAAGAACTGAAAATTATATCATTGTAAAGGAGGGGAGAGTACAGACTGGGGATCCAAAACCCACCTCTAGATAATGGGATATCCCTTTACAGAAGGGTCACAGGGAGGAGATGAACCAGTCAGAGTGCAGTGCAGCAATGATGAAACATGCCACTTTCCTCTAGTTCTTCAATGCTTCCTCTCCCCACCATTTTGATTCCAATTCTGCCTTACAAATCTCGCTAGACCAGAGAATGTACACTGGTACAGATAGGAACTGAAAATACAGGGAATGCAGGACAGAGGATCCCTTCAGGACTAGTGGAGAGTGGCAATGCCAGGAGGGTGGAGCCAAGGTGGGGTAGAAAGGGGGAACCAAATATAGTGATCTGAGTATAGCCTCCTCTCTGGAGAGCTGACAACAGGGAAGGGGGAAGGGCAACATTGGACAGTGTAAGATATGACAAAATAACAATAATTTGTAAATTATCAAGAGGGGAGCAGAGGGGGAGGGAAAAAATGAGGAACTCATACCAGGGCCTTAAGCAGAAAGGAAATGTTTTGAAAACATTATGAGGTTAGCATATGTACAAATGTGCTTGACATACAATGTATGTATGTGTGGATGTAATAAGAGCTGTATGAGTCCCCAATCATATGATTTCATATATACATATGTATATGTATAAATAACTCGATTATTTTAATGCAGGAATCTCTTCATAGTCAAGAATATTATTATAGATAATTAACACTGTTCATAGAGAAATGGATTAATCATACATGATTTTTACTATATTCTTTAGCTTGCAGTGAGATTTTGTCTCATAATTCCTAGAATTTGTATATTATTTTAAAATTGCATAAAGTTATTTTTTCTGTGGTGGGCATCACTACCCTCTGGTGGGAGTGGGAGGCCCAGCCTTGCTCCTGTAGAGTTGCTACTGGATTTGAACCCCAAAGCCAATGAACCCCAAAGCCAGTCTCACACTCAATCACTATGCCACTGGGGCTCAGCCCTAAAATTACATAAAATTTAATTTGTTTTCTAGGCTACATAAACACACTAGAGGTATATCAGTAATTGAATTAGTTAAATTCATAAAGAAAAATCCTGTTTTTCTATGATTGTTTGAAAAGAAATAGACCTGCAAAATTTGACAGTGGATCAAGTAGATTATGAAAAAAATATATTAAAAATCCACATTTCAGCTTAGGTTTCCAATAACTGAATGGGAAGCATCATTGCAATAGTGGTAATGACAAATAAATCAACATAAAAAAAGAAAGAAAAACCAGAGAATCAAAGATATGAGTTAGAAGTTCATAACTTTGAATTTTAATTTGGCTCCAATGAAACTCAAAATTCATCCCAATAACTAGTTAGAATGACATATGTGTACTTGAAAACATGAAGAACACCTCTGATACCCTATCACATTTTTTTCATCAAGTCATGAAAAACTGAAAATAGTTGAGGTTTTCCTATGTCATAGTAACATTGCCAATTGCCATCAGTTTGACCAATAAAGTCACTTCATGGAACGTGGAGCAAGTGCTCTATGACCTGGATTTTCAAGGTGGTAAACTTCTAGAACAAGATGACCAGGCCTTTGCTTCCAAGTTGGTTGTTCAAGGGTGGGTTCTGACCCTTAAACTTTCAGTTAATTTTCTAACTCATAACCATTTTTTTGTGTCTTATTCAAGAACATATATACTGATATTTTCTTCTCATTAATTATATGCTTATATAAAAATAACAAAAACAGCTGTGTATGAGTATGAAAATGTTCTTTATGTGGATTCCAAATTGGTATACTGCTTTCTAGCATTCCAACCTACTTAAAGAGGAATATTTATAAACACAGGGGACTGGTTACTCCACAAGAGCATTGTATTACTGGGAGTGAGTTAGAGTGTCTATTTAATGTTATTAAGGATCTTATCAAGTTTTCTTATTTTAAAGAATAGTCATCACTGAAGTATAGTAATGACTCTATTGTGTTTAAAATAACACTAAAGTAAGTTTAAACTAGTTGAAGATATTTTGAAAAGTCCCAGGAAAAATTATTATTTTGGATGAAAGTATATACTACAATAAAAAGATCACATTAATAATAAATAATTTTATTAAGCTTTTCTTGCAAATGCTATTTTTAACTCTCATAGTTTAGCATCCTTTCTATATGTTCTTTAGATGATTTGAAGTGAATTCTATGTTCATATTTAAAGCTGCACCATTAGACAGTAGTACAAAAATATTTTAAAAGCTATATAGAATTTAATTGTACCATAAAATACCATTAAATTGTATCATTAAATACTAAGGCTTGTATAAAGCTAGAATCCAATGAAAATCGTATATAATTTTTGGGTCCCATTTTATGACAAATATAATGAGTCTATTTCATCATTATATAACACTTTTATAATATATATATATACACACACACACACACACACACACACACTAGATAGGAGTGTTATTCTACAACATGAAGAAACATTTACATTTATGAGAGAATTTGAAACCCTCAAAGATATTGGCAGTGACATATTATGAAATGTGAGAACCATAACTTCTGAGGTATTTGTACAAATATTTGTGAATATTATCTTCATAGTGGGAGAAGAAAAGATAGTAATGGAAGAATGAAACAAATCTTAGTATTTTGCATCATGATAATATCTATGGTTATTTATAAGATGTGATTTTAATACTACACATCTATTTTATGATGACAGCCCTAAATGTGGTAGTACAATGTTTTAGCCTACTTTTCATTCCACTTGGACATTGATCTGTCCAAAAGCCATAGCAGCAAAGTTAATCAATGCATAAAGCTAGCACACCACCATTCCATAATTCCATAGGATGCAGACAAGACTTGGTAGACCGCATGTTAAATGTAGCTTCTTTCATCTGGATTGCACCAGTTTAATTTGAGCAGAAGCTGAGTAGATAATTTGTCAGGATTGAGTGTCATGCTCTAATTCATTGCTATTAGTGTCCGGTGATTGCGCTGGTAGAGAGGCATGACTGTAACATATAATGACATAACCAGCATGCCTGCTTTCAGAGGTGCTCTCTTCAGTTAGAACAAATTTTCTTTCCAAATTCTTAGTAAATCTTGAGTTACCCAAAACCTAAATTCAGATAAACAAAGCATTATCTTTCAAAATATTGGAAAACAGGAATAGCTTCTTTGTTATTTTCAAAATGAAAGAGTAATTTGTTAGAGAAATGTTTGATCTTGATAATCGATCCTCTCCTACTAAAATCATTAGGTATGGCATTACAAGATGAAATAACTCTGTCTCATACATTCCTTGGTATATTTTATAGCTTTAGCAAAAATTGAGGAGTTTTTGACCTAAGATTATTAGGTCTATATTATTATTTAAATCCTGAACTCCACCATCACCTTTAGATTCTCCTGTCAGTTAAAGTGGAAATGATTCAAAACTTTGCAAAATATTTTTCTGCTCATTTAAAGTGCTTAAAATGCTAGTATAGCACTACTGATATGATTCTCAAATGTGTCAGCTAATTTCAAACCCTCTAAAATTCTTCTCAGTGTCCTATTAGACATTATTTCTTAACCACATTTGTAATAAGAACAATTAGGTAAGCAAACACATAAGTAAGAACCAAACTTTGATCAATTTAATTTAATCTATGTTCTCCTCATTTCTATTTATCACATTCAAAAATTACTATTGGGTGTTGTCTTGTGAAAGCAAATTTTAAATGATCAATTATAGATCCCTAATAATTTTGTGTCCCTCTGCTCGCATGCTCGATTATTAAACCATTCATCCTCATGAAGAATTCATGATCTTCTCCCTATCTTACAAATCCTGGTACTCGGTTACCAGGGATATTTCTAACAGGGTCCTTATAATTATGTACAGACTCACTACTCTTTTCAGATATATATCAATAAAATGTTACTTTAATTCAAGTTTTAATGTGAATAAATTCCTGTAAAAAGTTTTCATATGCGGCTGAGTCCCGGTGGCGTAGTGGTTGTGCACGAGACTGCAGCCCACTGGGATGGAGGTTCGATTTCAGCTCCACGGAGCAAAGGCTGGGCCTCCTACTCCCACCACCTGGGGCAGTGATGAACAACAACAACAAAAAAAGTTTTCATCTGGGCTGAGGTCCGGTGGTGTAGTGGTTGAGTGTGAAACTGTGGCCCATTGGCTTGCTAGTTCAAGTCCAGCAGCAGCTCTCTGGGAGCAAGGCTGGATAGCTCCCACAACCACCAGAGGGCAGTGATAACCACCCCCCCCCCAAAAAAAAACCAACAAAGTAAAACAAAAAAGATTCCATTCACAGATTCACTTTCTAGCACCTGGAAGTCCATAGTCCACAGGCCATCCATCTTTAGAACTTTGATTCACTTTTATAGTACCTTCCTTTCCTATCCAACACAGGTTTCTCTTTCTTCCACATAAATGCACTTGAGTTATCCTTCCTTCCTGTTTTGATACTGAAAGCTGTGCAGTTTGGTGAAGTAGTGTCCTATCCTCATTAAACCTCTATCTTTAAAGACTTTGCTTATATATCAACATTTTTGTCAGCACTCATCAATTAATCTTCCTCTTAATCTCAAATTTAATTTACATGTAATGCATTTGTATTTACATAATGCATTTGTGTTTACATATTTCTTACATTATATTTACAGCTACATGTTTTCATGTCTTTCCTCTTCACTACTCAATTTACTTGCTTACATAGTAATTTACATTCTCACTCATAGTTCACTGAAATAAATGTATTTCTCTGGCATAACTTTTTAACAATTATAAGAATAGTTGTTACAAGAATAAAGATAAAAATTCATATACTTTTTCTTTTAAGGAGTTGTAAGCTTACTCTTATATGCAAGCATACCACACATATAATAAACTGGAACTCTAAATAAATAGACTGAATAAATACAGACTTTCAATCTTCCATATACATGACTTTATTCTGAGATGTACCACATAAATTGTTGCAATTACATCAAATAATTGAAAATATTATTTATTAATTTATTATTATTTATCTTTTAATTTATTCTATTAGTAACTTAGTAAAATAATGATCTGCAGATTTGAAGAGGTGGCTGATATAATTTCATATACTTAGAAAATGTATTAGTAAATTAATCTTATAAATATATCATAATGTCCTTCTGTAAACACTCATTTTAGAGTAAAAATTACATTGATATCTATAAATAGTAGCATATATATATTTTTTGAGGGGAATCACTGCTCTCTGTTGGTGGGAGTAGGAGGCCCAGTATTGCTCCTGGAGAGCTGTTGCTGGGTTTGAACCTCCAACCCAGTGAGCCACAGTCCTGCACACAGCCACTACCCCACCAGGGCTCAGGCCAATAGTAGTATATTTTTAAATATATACAGTTGCATATTTCCCTTTTATTTAACTACTAAATAATCACAATTTACCTCCTTTTACAAGTCGGGGATTTGATCATTTGAACATGATGAAAATTTCAAGAAAAAAAGTTGATATTAAAAGATGTCATGGAATATTACAAATAAAAGATTTTCTTTTAAAAATAATTTGAATATTACTGTTAACAGAAGTCCTCATGTATTCATGTATTTTAGAGTTGCAGTTAAGTTGTTCACAAATATTCAGAGAGGGAAGATTTCTCTGATAACCTGAATATCATAGAAAGTCAAAAATTATTGCTACCAAATCAAAGGGATTTAGTAAACAAAATTATCAAAATATATAGCTATTGTTTCTCAACTTATCCTTCATAAACTTTTCTGTACTTTGAAGGTTGTGCTTTTCTCTATGTAGCTATGTAACTACTTAGCAAGTAACTTTATACACTTGAATTTTTTTTGTCATTTTATTGGGTGCTCTTACATCTCTTATCACAATCCATTGTGTCAAACACATTTATATGTCTGTTGCTATCATCATTTTCAAAGCATTTTGTTTCTACTTGAGTCCTTGGTATCAGCTGATTTCCGCCGCCCCCCCCGACTCTTCCCTCATGAATCCTCAATAATTTATAAAACAATGTGTTTTTTCATATCTTACACCCACCACTGTCTCCCTTTACCCACTTTTCTGTTGTGCATTGCACTGAGAGGGGGTTATATGCCAATTATTATGAAAATTTTTTTCTTCCAATTTTCCCTTACCCTCTTGGTATCACTACTTTTATTATTGGTCCTGAGGGATTTATCTGTTCCAGATTGCCTGTGTTGTGAGTTCTTATATGTACCAGTGTATGAGCTCTAGGCTAAACCTCTGGTTGCCTCATTTCTTTTTCTTGACCCTCTATAAATGGATGTCCAATTGTCTACAGATGGACTTTGGGTCTCCACTCTGTCCTCCCCCATCATCCATCCGTCACTCACAAGGATGGATTTTTGTTCTGGGTCTTTGATCATGATATATGTCCCTCCATCGACATCTCATGATCACACAGGTTGGTGTGTGTCTTCCATTGTGGACTTTGTTACTTCTCAGATTGATGGACGCTTATTTGCTTTCAAGTATTTTAGATACCAGACACTACATCTTTTGATAGCCAGGCATCATCAGCTTTCTTCACCACAATTGCTTATGCACCCATTTAATCCTCAGTGATCATGTCTGGAAGGTGAACATCAAAGAATGCTCAGTTACTAGAGCAAAGTGTTCTTACATTGAAGGAATACTTGAATAGAGGTCCGAGGTCGTTTGCTGTCTTAATACTTAACATACAAATATATGTGTGTAGATCTGTTTTCCTCTCATTATATATAAATGTATTTACATATGTACATACCTGTATTTAGACCTCTATAAAGAAATGCCCTTTGCCTCCTAGTTCCTTCTTATTTTTCCTTTTAATTTTCTCTTGTTTTGCTTTCATGCTACATTGCCCTTGATCAAGCCCCCCCAGTCATCCTACACTTTTCTCGATATCTATTTTAGATCACTTGTTTCATTGTCCGTAAGTTTATTGTCACCTCCATTTCTTTCCCACCTCCCCCTCCCCCATATCCCCTGGAACAGTCAGTCCAGTTGATTTCTCCTCTGCTCCAGGTTGTTTATCCTACCTAATCTAGGTAGATATGCAGAGATAAAAATAAGAACAAAAGCAGGACAAAGCAAAACAATACAACAAAAGAAAACAGAAAAGGAAACAACCATTACAGCCAAAACCCAATAACATTGAAAATGGAAAGCCTATAAATGATCTTTATCAATGTTTTCCAATCTAGTCTGATGGCATGCCGTACCCTGGTCCCAAAGTCCATTTTTGGTATTCCTCAGGGACTTCATGCCTCTGCTCCTCTTGATTCTCTGTGGCACCCTCTTAGTATTTCACCCCAGTGGGGTAGGGTCCAATAAAATCAGACACAATTATCTCGCTGAGTCTCAATTGTTGTCCCCAATCGTGCAATGAGAGATGTTGAGTCTTCTGGTGGGGCCAACCCTAAGCTGTGTGCATTGGCTGCTCTGAGCAGGAACATCCTCCTCAGGGTTTGGTGAGCCAGGGTATGTTCCTCGCACTCTCTCTCCTTCCCTCTTTGCTTGCTCCTCTGTGATTTGATCAAAGTGCCCCTTTCCCTGAGCAGTAGCTTCAGTGTTGTCCTCGGAAGTGTATTTTTCTGGGGTTGGGAGATATAACATAGTTGGAATTGGGGCTGCCGGCCACCCCCCCCCACCCCCAAAGACCTCTCTTTTGGTTTGCTGCTTCATGCCGGTATGTTGCATTCATGTCTTGGAACACCAGAATTGGTGCCCTGTTCCCCCGGTACCCATGTCTTTTTTTAAACTCATGTGAAAACATAAGTTTGAGTATCCTCTAGGAACTCAAATCATGTTCTTTGTCAGTGAACTTCAAGATTTGTGTGGGAGGGGAGAATATGAAGAGGAAAGGTCAAGGCTGTAGGATGCGTAAGTAAAGATTTCCAAATCAAATGCTCATAGGACAGTCTTTGTTAATATCAAAGAAGGAGAAAGTACTTTTTTGTAATGTGGATGGTGACATAATATGGATGGTGACATAATTTTCCTAAATATTTTGTGATTTTCTTAAAACTTTGCTCTAGAATTTCCTCAAAATCCATTTTGCTCTTTGAGAAAATCTACCCATGTGGCTTTAGTGGAACTCATAAAGCCAATGTCTTACTCTTTTAGAAATTTTTTCCCATATTGCAATTATATTTTTAACTGTTACATTTGCTTTCTATTTCCAATTCCTAAAATGTATTAAATACTTCATGCTTTATAAGCTAAATTATCCATACTCTAGTCTTTTACTTTGGAAAAGTTGGAATTTGACCATTGACATGAATTCTTCACTTTAAAGGGTACTTGTGGTGGGTAATGAGGCAAGGTTTTAAAACTGCTTTTAAATGTTCCAGAGGAGCCTGGAAGATGTAGTGGTTATATGTTGGGTTGTGAGCTGCATGATCGACAATACAAAATCATCAAATACTATGTGGGAAAAAACCCCAGAGGCTCCCCCTTCTGTCAACAGGTCCAGTCTTGGAAGCCCACAGAGGGTTACTTGAGGTCAACGCTGATTCAAGAGCGTTGGATTTGGTTTCGGTGTTGAATATGCCAATTCTCCTACTAGGCTCACACTCTGCTGCTTGTCTCTAAATTTTATTCAGTTTCTCTTTTTTCCATATATATCTCACCATTGGTGTAAGAAAAGAGGAGGGGACTGATGCTGGGGTGAATTTGTGAGTGAGTGGGGGATGGTTCCTTCTCTTTATTTACTAAGAAACTGCTTTTCTCTTCTCTTTCAAGTGTCATTGTCCATATCATTGTCAGGAGGGACACATTTTCATGACCATCTCACCCATATTTAAAGTAGCAATTTTATAATAATAAAAAGATGGCAACAATCCAAAACTCTATTTGTGGAGGAACAGATTCTCCAAACTCTGGTACAGAATCACCTGGAGATAGTGTGCCTCCTTAAAGAACAATGAGGGGTCTGTCAAACAACTCATGTCGTGAACAAATGTGGAGAGCATTTATGTTCAGCACAGTTAGCCATTCTCACAAAGATAAATTTTGATGATACTATTTTTTTAAATTTTCACTCCAAAGGGAAGACAGTGAAGAAGAGGAGGAGGTCAGGGCCATGGAGGAGGGGTCGAGGGAAGGGACACGCAGGTAAAGAAGAAGGGTTCGTAAAGAAAAGGAGTGGAGGAAAAGAAGAAAACAGAAAAAGATCCACATATGGGTGTGGGTCAGTTTACCACGATACCGTCACTGTTTTGATGAGCTTGGCTAAGCACATACATATATGATGTGTGCTTTTTTTGGTATTCATTATAGTCCACACATAAAAGGAAGAGAATCATAAAAATGAATAAAGTTAAAGTTATGAAAAGAAAGAAAGGTTACAGCCTTAAAACACCCTCGGGGTGGCTACATGTGGGCTTACATTTCATAGCATCATTTTTACATTCAGCAAATTAAGCTACTTTTTTAGGGTAGACTAGAGAAACAAATCCATAGACACTCTATGTGTATACGAAACAGGTGACTCCCACTCACACCAGAGGGCAGTGATGCCCCCCTCCCAAAGAAAGAGGCTTATATACAAGAGCTATTGAACATTGAGAAAACAACCCGGTCTTGTCCAGTCCAAGGTCATAAGTTCGATATTAACCCATATGTCTAACACCAATCTATAAGTCCTCTTCAGACTAACAAAGCATATGCAATGACACCAGGACAATCACAGATCAGTGGATGAAGAGTCTTGTGTATCTAGTGGCCGTAGAAGTATCTCAGCACTGGCAGTGTCTTCCCATGACTCCTCTAGTTTCCAAGGCTCAGGGTCTATCAGAATGCTGCTGTATGTCTTGTCAACTGCAATGTCTCTCAATGAGTTACTCCTCTACTGAAAATACACATGGTGCCATGCCCTTGAAGCTGGAGAAGCCACATGGACCCACCCTGATGCAACCAGACCTTTGGAGCCAGAGAAGCCACATAGAGACTTCTGCCAGTGCTGACGTGTATAATGCAACTAGATCCATAAGACTTCCAACCCACTGGCCTGAGATCCTTCAACATTCAGGATCATTGCATGTATTTTGTGAGTCTGAAGAGAAATTTATAGATAGGCATCAGACATATAGGCTAATGTCAGACTTATAGGCTTGATCCAGACTGGACTGGGGAATTTCCTCAATTTTCAATTGTTCTTGTTTATAAAACTCTTTCTTATATACATGTGAGTGTCTATGAATTAGTTTCTCTAGTTTACCCAGACTAATACAATGTACATATGCTAATACCTCTATTTTTATGAACTGATAAGTTTATATAAGTGCACATATATGTTTATACTTGTATCCAAAACTTTGCTTCCCGGGCCTTCTACTCGCACCAGAGGGCAGTGATGCCCCCCCACAAAAAATTTCTTCCTAGATTGTTCCTTTGTTTCCTTTTACTTTCCTCCTTTCCCACCATCATGCTTACCCTTTTTCTGCCTCTTAGTAATTCCTCTCATCTTGATTGCTGTTGCTCCAACACCCCCAGGATCTCTACATCCTCCTGGTTGTTGATGTTCATTCCCTAGTTGTTCCCCTATCTATGACATTGTTTGCTCACCACTCCCTTTCCCCTCCTCCTCCTCACCTTAAGTCCTCCTGTACCCTTCAATTCCATTGTTTTTTCCTTGGGTTGGTTTGCTTCCTATTGTAAATGAGATTGTGTAATTGATCCTTGTCAGACATCTTTCCGCTAGTATACAGAAATCCAATTTATTTTTCTATGTTGATCTTGTATCCTTCTTTGCTGCTGAATCTTTCTATTATTTCAAATAATTTTCTTTAAATAGGCAAATAGAGCATGTTTCATTTATCCTTTACCTATTTGACATCCTTTAATTGATTTTTCTTGCCTATTAAGACTTCCACCACAATGTTCAATAAGACTGATGATAAAATACATTCTTGTCAGGAACTGATTCACAAAAGAAATGCTTTCAGATTCTCCACATTGAGCAAGATGTTGTTTATTGGTTTCGCGTTCATGGTCTATATAATGTTAAGTAATTTCCCCTCACTTCTTCTCTTGCTTAGACTTTTTATCAAAAATGGGTGCTGGATTTTGTCAGATAATTTTCACCCTGAAGTGGCATGATTTTATACTTCTTTTCCTTTGTTGTATGTGTACAGTGGGTTGTTTTGATTATTTTCCTAAAGTTAAGTTATCATTCCAAGCCTGGTATGAATCTCTTTTGATCATGATATATGTTTTTTGTTTGTTTGTTTGTTTTATTTTGTTTCATATTTTGTTGGTCTATTGGTCAGGGACTTGAGATTTTTGCATCTAATTTAAGGAGAGATTTTATTTTTTTACATCTGAGCTTATAAATAGTATTTTTATTTGATTTTTATCTTGTTAGTTATTATTTTCCTCTCAAACTTCCTCCAAGTTAGTTTCCTCCTAATAAGCTGTCCCAAATTTATTAGACAGTTTTTTTCTTTTGTGATCTACTTGACTGATTTTTCTAGTCTGATAATTTTCTTTGTCTGGTTTAGGTATCAGCGTTATGATCTATTCATGAAATAAGTTTGGGAATTTTTTTCGTTTTATATCTTCTTAATCAGTTTCCTAAAATTGATGTCTACCCTTCTATGAATGCTTGTGAGGAGGTGAGGCAGAAATCACCTGGTTCAGGACATTTTTACTGGAGAAATTTAATTAAGCGCAGATAGAATTTTTATACTTTGGGAGAGGATTCAAGATGAATTCAGATAGAATCACCTGTCCAATGCTTCTATTATTATATCAGAAAATTAAGTCAATGAAGAAAAGATGCAAAGAAACCAATTGAAAAAGGGGATCAGACAAGGATGCCTCTTCTCCTCACTTCTAATCAACATTGTACTGGAAGTCCAAGTTAACAACATAAGCCAGCAAAAAGACATTAAAGGTATCACTTTGTGAGAGAAGGAGTTGAAACTATCATTATTTACAGACAACATGAATATATATATATATATATATATATATATATATATATATATATGCCAGAAGCTCCACAACAAGAGTGTTGGCAGTGAAAGAGGAATACGGAAGGACAGTGGAATAAAAGATAAACTGAATTCTGTTGGCTTACTGTATATATAGGACAATATCATGGAAGAGGATATCAAGAAGGCAGTGCTCTTCTCAATAGCTCAGAACAAACTGAATATCTAGGTCTATATCAAACCACAAAAAAAGAAAAAATAGACTTATATCAGGAAAACTACAAAACCTGACTAGAGGAAACTAAAAGGAACCTCCACAAATGGAATAATATCCCATGCTCATGGACTGGAAGACTCAATATAGTAAGATGTCAATCTTACCCAATGTGCTATAAAAGTTTAACACTCTCCCAAGTCAAATACTAACAACTTTCTTCAAAGTATTGGAAAAGCTGATGACAAATTTCATATGGTGAGAGAAGAACCCTGAATTAGGTGGTAACTCTTCATGAAGAAGGGCAAAATCAGAGCTCTGGCTTTACCTGATTTTAGCACCTACTATGGAGCCACACTGGTCAGATAAGCATGGTGTTGGAATAATGAAAGATACTCAGACCAATGGAAAAGAACAGAATACACAGAAATACAACCACCAGCACATAGACCACAAATCTTGGACAAAGACCCCCAAAATATCAAGTGGATGGGGTAGTCCCTCTTGAACAAGTGGTGCTGGAAACAGTGTATATTTTAGAAAAATGAAACAAGAACCTTACCTCGGTGGATCACAGATCTAGAAGTAAAACCCCAAATTATCAGGACCATGAATGAATGAATTAGGACAAATGTAAAACACTTGGCACAAGGGATACATAGTTTAAATGAAATAGGGAAGGTCACATACACACAGATGAAGCTGACATTGACAAGTGGTGTATACTAAGGATAAAACAGTTTTGAAAGACTTGACCCAGAGAGTAACAAGAAAACCCACAGACTGGAAAAGGATTTTTAGTACAGACACATGGACAAAAGGGCTTATTTTGAAAATCTATAATACCCTCCTACCCTCCCAAAAGAGGGAAATAGTTAACTCTCTGAGAAGTGGTCTAAAGATCTGAGCAGATGGGCAAGAGTTAGGGTTAAAAAAATAACTGAACAGAAATTTCAGTAGGGAGGAGATATGAGAAAAGGCTCCCAATCATTCACTTTTAGAAAAGCAAAATAAAATTGGTTTGATATATACATAGGACAACACTGTGGCAGAGGAAATCAAGAAGGCAGTAAGCTTCTCAATAGCTCAGAAAAACTGAAATATTTAGGGGAGTTCCCCTCTCAATCGCTCAGAACAAACTGAAATACCTAATTTAGAAGATACCACCTAACACTTGTGAGGATAGTCCAAATTATCAATGTCAGAAATCAACAAATTTTGGAAGGAATGTGGTGACATAGGAATTCTTCTCCATTGCTGGTGGTCATGTACATACAGCCACAGTTGAAAGCCACATGGCAATGTTTAAAACAAATGGAAATTGAGTTTCCTTACAACCCATCAATCCCTCTACTGAGCATAAACCCAGAAGAGGCAAGAAATAGACCAATTCTTGGGGGTTGGAGGGATAATGGAGTAGAAGGGGGGAACTGATTTCAGGGATCTACATATAACCTCCTCTCTGGGGTGTAGACAACAGGGTGATAGGTGATGTGACATATTGGACAGTGTGCAATATGAAAAGGTAGAAATTTGTTAATTTTAGGGATCCATGGAGGAGGAGAGAGGTGAAATATGGGGAGCTGGAATTTTTTTTAAAAAAAGAACTAGAGGAAAGGAAGAAAGAGGAGCTTATGCTCAGGGCTCAAGTAGAAAATATTTGTAAATGAGTATGGCAACATGTGTATGGGTGTCCTTGATACGAACGATGTATTGAATGTTATAAAAGCTATAAGAACTCCCAATAAAATCTATATTTTTAAAAAAATAAATAGACCAATACCAGTCATCTGTACCTCAATGTTTATTTCAGCACTATTCATAACAGCAAAGAATGTAAAGCAACCTACATTTCCACTTATTTCACAGTTTACAAGCAGAAGTCCAGGCAATTGGGTGGAGGACAGACCAAACCTAAGATTGTATATGTCATTCCAACACAAAGAAGGGGAAATTGCAAGAAAAAAGAGAGAGAGAAAAAGAAGGAGATGATGACATTTGGGAAGTAGGGCATTAATCCACCTAGGGGGAGAGTATTCTTTATGTTTCTACAGAGATGGGAGTTTGAGTGCAGACCCTACTACAGCATACCAAAATTTCCCGGCAGCATAACCATGTAGAGCAACTCATGAACAGAGTAGGCTAAAGGTCCCAATAACATCCCAACTGACAACACTTACCCACTAAAATTATGTGTTACAGAGGACAACACTAAACCTACAGGTTTGGAAGAGGAGCCAACCTGTCACATCCATACAGAAGTAAACCAAGAAGGAAAAAGAGAGAGTGGGATTAGACCCCATACTGGCACACCAAGCCCTGAGAATGACATCCCTGCACAGAGTGCTAAGGCACAGAGAGGAACAGTTACAATGCTGGCAATGTCTCAAGACTTTTTTGTTCCCCCATTGGAGCATACGCTTTCAGAGGATAATAGTGGGGACATATGGCAGGGAGTGCATCCAGTCTGAACACCCCCACAGGAAGGAAAACAAATTAGGAAAAATAACAGACCAGCAATAGAAGAAAAGCAACATCATAAATTCCCCCAAGAGCCTCAAATAGATTTCAGTCTAGGAGGAGAAGTTCCTAGAACTCTCCTGGACCATTGGGGAGATAGTCAGAAATGTCAATGGATAGACCTGGAATTATGTATGCCTTTTCGTTGCTTTTTCTTTTGCTGTTGTTGTTTTATTCTCTTTTTATTCAATCTTTGCTTTGTCTCTGTTATTGTTGTTTTAACTACCAATATAAGATAGATGTGAAAAGTAAGCCTGAAGAAAAAGCAATGAATTGATGATTTTGGAGGTACCTGGGGGGGAAGAGAGGGGAGAAAGGAGGTGTGAGAAAATAGCATCATAGACAGGGGAAAAACTAGAAAATAAAACCGACAATGAAGAGAACGTGAAGATCCTGGGGGTGTTGAAGCAATAGCAACCTATCTGAGAAGAATTACTAAGAAGCAGAAGAAGGGCAAGTATGATAATGGGAAAGAGAAAGGTAAACAGAAACAGAGGAATGTTATAGGAAGCAAAACTATAGATAGAAGTAACAACATAGGTGTGCTCTTAGGTAAATATATTAATCTATAAAAATAGAGGGATTGGTATATATGCTTATATTTATATGGCAACCCATTGAGGAATTGAAGGGTCTTTGAGCCTCTGCTGAAGCGTTCCCTCAACACAAGAACACTTTGTTCTAACAACCTGCCCTTCTTTGATGCTCACCCTCCCGGCACTATCCATGAAGAACACCCATCCAACACTATCTATGTTCATCCTCCCAGTACCATCCATGAAGGCAAAATGGGTGCATAAGCAAATGTGGTGAAGAAAGCTGATGGTGTCCGGCTTTCTAAAGATATACTGTCTGGTGTCTAAATGGCTTGAAGTTGAACAAGAACCTATTGAGCAGAGAAGCAACAAGCCCACATGGAAGAAGTACACCCCCCTGTGTGATCATGAGGTGTTGATAGAATCAGATAACAGGCTCCAGAATACCCCAAACAAACAAACAAAACATATTGTTGAAAATGAGCGGGGTGGGAGGGTGGATGGACAGAGCAGAGGCCCCAAATTCATCTGTAGACAAAGATCATTCCCTCACAGAAGGATGATCAACCAGATCACAGGTTAGCAACAAGGAAGCACACAATATTGCTCTGGTTTGTTGACGCTTGCTCACCCATCACTCTGCTGATCCCAGTTCGGTCTTTCACTTCTGGCTAGATGGGAACATGTACACTGGTTCATGGCACACAGAATTCAGGTCAGATAAAACCCTTAGGGAGAGAATTAGGAGCTGCCATCCCATGAGGGTAAGACGAAGGTTGGGGAACAAGAGGAGAAATGGGGAATCACTTCCAGTGATTGACCCATAATCCCCACCCCCAGGGGAATGAACAACAGACACATGGATGAAAGGAGACAGTGGTTGGTGTAAACTTAAAAACAATAGTGCATTATAAGTTACGAAGGGGTTACGAGGATGAGGGAAGAAGGAGGGAACAAAAGAGAAGCTGATATCAAGGGCTCAAATAGAAAGTAAATGTCTAAAAATTAATGATGGCAACATATGTACAAATATGCTTGAAATAGTTGATTATGGAATTTTTGTAGTTGTGTAATCTGGTGTCAACTAACAAAGTGGTGAATTCTAGTCTGCCAATCAGGTCACAGCTTGATGACCAATTTTGGAGGGGCCAAAGAGAAAAATAGTTCACTTGAGGCCAGGTACACATAGACTTCTTCTTGCTGACAAGACACATGGAGTTAGAGACCTCGAACTGGAGGAACCAAAAGAAAACACCTGCCATTTCTGAGATGCTTACACTGCCACTGAATCCACAAGACTTTCCACCCACTTGCCTGTGATCTTCCTGCATTCAGTGTCATTGCATGGCTGTGAATCTAAACAGGAAAGTATGAACTAGTATCTATGTATGTAGTAATATTGGATTTATGGACTTGATCTGGATGGGGATGTTTTATAAATGTAAAATTGTTCTTTGATATAAAGTTATCTTTACACACATATGAGTTTATGAATTTATTTCTCTAGTCAACACAGACAAATACAAGTAAGCTATAAGATCTATTAGAGCCCCCAATAAAATTATTTTTTAAAAATTATATTTCAATATTTCTAATTACCAGCAGTTACTATTATTTATCAAATAATTCTGCTTTACTTAGGGTATCAGCAAGATTTATACTTGGTTTTTAGAAGACTGTTTTCTTATCTAATGAAAGCCTTTTTTGAAGAAAGTCATTCACTTCCTAAATTTTAGTAAATGATTATTTATTAATAATGAAATAAATGATTATTTCACTCACAACTCCAATATAAGACCTATATGTGGCAGTCATGTGCTTATGTTAATTTTATGATTGAAATGTAGGGGTGGAGTCTAGCTAGTTAATCTGGAGATAAACATTAAGTAGCCAAAGAGGCCTCTATGTGGGCCTGGCTATTACCTGAGACTTCTGGGAAATCTCGCGATATTTCCCTTGTGAAGAGGAGAAGCTATCTTTCCCAATAGTTGGTAGTTAGTTTCAGAGACGATTAATCACGGACAAGGCAAAATGACAGTGTCCGAGAAACTGGAGGAATCGGCAGAGAGACCACACAGCTTTGTCCTGATGGAGCCAGACCTCTGGAAGCTGGATGGCCACATGGAGCAATGAGTTACTTCTGCCAGCGATGAGTTACTTCTGCTGTTGATGGACCCTGAGCCCTGGAAGCGAGGAGCCATGTGGCCACCCCTGCCAGCTCTGGGATTCTATACCCACTGACCTGTGACTTCATGAGTTGGAAGGAGACTTTACAGACTGATTTCAGGCATATGGGTTAGTATCGGACTTATGCCTTTCAACTGGACTGGCCTCATTGTCCTGTTCCTCTTGTGTATAAACCTTTTTCTTATATCTATATGTGTGTCTTTGAAATTTGCTCCTCTAGTCTACCCGGACACATTATATGTGGTTACATTTTATTTCATGGTGCTGCCACAATTGGAATGACATGTTGGAATAGTAATTCTGCATTCAGAATACAAAAGTAAAATGATAATAACTAACATGGATGGTTATTCCATTCTTTGTTTTCTTTTATTAGAAAGATATGAAAAGGTTGTTGTTAGGAGCCATCGAATCACTTTCAAATTACAGTGACTCTGTGTTCAGGCAGAGGAGTCTGGGGGCAGTGGTTATGCATTGGACTGTGGTCTGCAAGTTTAAACTACCTTTTTCCTTAGAAGGAAGGTGAGGCTTTTCATTCCCATAGAGTTAAAGCCTTGAAAACTTACAGCCTGTTCTGTTTTACAGGATTGTGATGTGTCCTGTTTTACAGGCATGCACTCAATGGAAGTGACTATGCAAACAGAAGGAAACACTGTCCTGTGCCCTTCTTGCAATTAATGTAATATTTGAGCCTATTTTTGCAGCTTCTTGAAAATCAATTTTACTAAGGGTCTTCCTCTTCAGTAGTAGCAAAGCAATAACATTGCAAAAGTAGTCACAGTCTACTTTGTTAGACAATTAAGAAATAACAATGATGAAGCAATGTGCTAAGAAGTCTAATGTTTCTTAAAAAGAATACTAGCAGAAGAGTGTGGAAAGAGATAGTAGAGACATTTGAGGAAACATTTTAAAATGATAAGAAAAGAAGAATTTGAGTCAACCTTAGCTAACTCAATGCTAAGATACTTTAGAGAAACAATAAAATCATGGAGTATCAATAAATGTATGACCATAAAACTATATGATAGTATGCTTGTGAATTTTTATGATAGAAATGAACTGATACTTTATTGTGTAATGTGAATTTCTGTTCCAACTGAAGGAACTCTGGAAACACAGGAGTTCTAATAGAGAGAGGGCTGGGTGTACAACAATCATGTGAAGTCAATGTAATATTTCAGTGAAACTCCTAGCTCAAAACATTAGTTGTCTCCTTGTATTCTGTTTGATTGTTGTCAATTCACTCTGACAAAACTTCATTGATTATTTGTCCTGAAATATATTTTTATCTTATATACTATCTAGAGATTTGCATCTTAGACTACTTCTATATAAATGAGTGAGCTTCAAAACTGAAAATCCTTCCTGGGGGAAGATCTTCAACTTTTGTCAGATATTTTCTATGTATTATTTTATTTAACTGAAAAGGTCTAACTATAGTTGTAAAAAATTATTTACTCTTATATGATCATTGCTTCAGACTGAGTACTGAGTTGAAATCGAACTGTGTGTTTTATGCTTTTTACACGTTTTCTCTTACCTTTGATGGGGCAACATTGCCTGTTTTCCAAAATCAAGACAGTTTGAGTATCCGAGGACTTCTATTCCAATCTTTTTTTCTTTTCAAAAACAGTCAGTTAATTTTTAAGATCATGCCTTTTTTATTGTATCTTTTGAAAAAGTCAATGACAGGCAACACAAAATTTTAATGCTCTTTATTTTATCTTTATCTTTGAAACTATAAGCTATTTAAATATATCATCAATCTTTAATATCAACTCTTAAACTGCAATATGGATTTAAATGTGGGTTACATTGATTTAAAATGATGGCATAATGTATCAGATCTATTATTTAGAATAATAAATTGCAGCTGTCAAAATTATCAGCTTTAGCACTGTCTCATTCTTTGCCTTACAGATATATATTCTGCTATTTCCCTGCAAGTAGAAATATAACTTAAAATTTCAGCTACACAAACTGATATTCATAAGTTTATATATAGCCTCAGAACCTTGTCTGATCAGATGTGTCAGGTTGGAAGTTTCTCATTATTTCATCTGGCAGTCTATTATGCTCATTTTCTTGAAGTGAAACTCTCCCAACATAACATATGTATATCCCATGGACTTATACAGGTCTGTGTTGCTTATCTTTACCTTATAACAAACAAATGTATTAGATATTAAAAAATCTGTTTCCAAAAGGGGTAAATTTACAAGGTTAAGGTTTACACCTATTATTTTTAAACTTAATCCAACCCAAAACAATGATCAAGCTTTATCCTATATTTGAAGTTAAAACATATAAGCAGTGATGAATTATAACAAAACTTTAAAGTTGGACCTAGAATTTGAAGGATAGTGTGGTACAGAGTTCTGTAGCTCCATTAAGGAAGATCAGAAACAATCAAGAGGACTATTTCTATCAACTATATCACATTAATTTAAAGATTTATTACAATGACATATTTCGACTCAGATTGAATTATATTCTGCTTTGAACTTTTTAGGAAGATATATATATATATATATATATATATATATATTCAATAATGGAGGGCTTTTTGAATAAAATGAAAAAATACTTTAGAAGGAATACAAGATTTGGCATAAGGGTACACACACACATACACACATGCACCAAGGTTTTCTGATAGAATAGAGGGATGAAGACATTTCTCCAGATTCACATAGTTTTGCAGGCTCCCAGATGAGGACAACATGCCAATAGACTCCCAATAAACTCCACGACAAAACATATAATTAGGTACAATATGCCCCAAGCACTTGCCTGGTACCACAGTGGTTTTGCTTTCAGCTGGTAACCACAAGGTCAGCAGTTTGAAACCACCAGATGCTTGATAGGAGAAAGAGGAGATCTTCTACTTTATGAGACCATAAAGAGTTATGGTCTCATAAACCCACAGTGACTTGTTACAAAGGATTGCCATGAATAAGTTTAATGTAAGTGAATATAGGTTTTTTTTATATGTCCAAAGGGTCACAAAAGTGTCAGAGTAAATACTTATTTTCCATTTCTGTTCCACTAAGTATCCACTGATGTAAAGTTATTGCTTGTTTCCAAATAAATTCAAAATGCATTGAAAATTCTATCCATTGAAATGCCCAACAAATAATCAAGAAAGATCCTAATATGTTAATTCCAAATATAAGCAAGAATGCTGAAATGACAGTCAAAAATGAAAGTATGTAAATGTTAATATGTAGAGAACAAAGTAGTAACATTAAGAAAGGATAAAAAACAATGTGCTAAAATTGGAGAGTTATAAGAAGAAAGGAGGCCCATTAGGCTGCTAAGTACAGTGGCCCTAGTTCAAAACCACACACTTTGCAAGACAAAGACGAGTCTTTCTCTTACATAATGATTTACAATCTCAGAAACTTGTAAGGAATTATAAGGTTGCTTTGACTTGAAATGTATGTGATAGCATTTGGTTCCTTTTTTCTTTCTGACTTTTTTTATATAGAAGAAATTTATTGTGATATCAAGTGAAAAAGGAGGACATGGTTGGCGACAGATTCCGCTGCTTGATTTCTCTCTGAGGCACTTCTGAAAACAAGCCTGACGATTTATATTCCACCTATGGCTACTATTGAGAACACTGAGGTGATGGAGCATGGCTCTACAGAACACATGACTTCCATGCTTTTGTTTTAATTTTTTTAGCAAATGTAAAAAAAAGGAAAAGAATAAGGTATAAGAAGTAATACAATGAAATGAAAGGGTAGTTAAGGCTGAAATTTTCTAATGGAAATGGATTGTATCTATTTTAAAATGTGAGCTTTCATTTATTCTTCCATTAAAAATTGATGCTGAGTGGTCAGCAGGGATAATTTGAGCCCTTGTTACAAAGGAATATACTTTAAAAATGTTTACAAGGTTTGCTAAGTGACAATACTACATCATGAATATCAATAACAATAACAATGACAAAAAGTAAGTGAATATCAATTTAATTTTTTCATATATGACTAAAAATACTATTTTAGAGCAAACATTGTGAATTTTTCTGTAAGCATAAAATATAAATCTTTTCCTTATAGGAATATTCTTAATATTCCTATTAATACTAAGAGCCTGCATAAAATCATGCATGACAAAATTGAAAAATATTACAAATATGCCACACTCATCTCTAATCTGACCATATACAAGTTAATATTTTAAATGGTTTCTTACCTTGATAATTTTCAATTATTCTTTAACAGATTTATTAATTTTCTGAGATAAACTGCAGCTCTTTTTACCCTTCTCTTTATTAATTTATGTCTTCACTTTGAAATTAACAAGTAGCTTACAACAAAAAGGGAAACCGTAACTGACATAGTTATAATATCAATTTGTATTGCTTGTAGCGGTCATGTTCTTGATGTCAGTTTCATGATTGAGAGGGTAGGGGTGGAGTACTACTACACTCCCAATCAATCTGGCCTGCAGATCTGGAGACAGCCAATGAGGCCTGTGTATGGGTGATGAGACCGTCACAGAACTTCCTTGCAACACATTGAACTACCTTGCAAGACAATTGAGCCACATGATAGAAAGCAGCATAAGAAACTTCATTTTTTGAAGGAGAAGAAAAAAAGAGTCATACTCTTTGACCCACTCCAAAGCGGCGGGAAGCCAGAACTAGCAGATGACTAGGAGAGACAGCCACAAAATGTGGGGGGCCCTGATAAGAACTGGCAGGAGGCTGCTGAAGTTTCTTATGCTGCTTTCTGTCATGTGGCTCAATCGCAAAAATGCAGCATAGAAAAAGTTATATATACCAGTGCTGATTTCAGGTGTATCTTGACTGGAAGCTGGGTATACCAGAAAATATGTCTATGTGGATCTCATTGACTGTGAAAGGGCATTTGACCATATGGATGATAGATAACAAATGGAGAGTGTTGCAAAGAATACTCCCCTAGATTTCTGTTACAAGATAGTGTTTTCGATAGGTATGCAAAACTACTCTGTTCTATAGAGACACCGCAAAACAGATATGGAGGGAAAAATGGAGAGCAAAATCTCTGAGGAAGGAAAAATAAGCAAGCTGCTACAGATAAGGACCAGAAACAATGGGGGTTAGTATAGATGGTCCCTTGAGGATCAGTGGTGAGAGTGGAGAGAATGTGGGGTAGAAAGGGGGAACCTCTTATAAGCATCTATGTTTAACTTTCTCCCTGGGGTACAGACAACAGAAAAGTGGGTGAACGGAGACATCAGACAATGTAAAGATATGACAAAGTAATAATAATTTATAAATTATCAAGGGTTCATGAGGGAGGGGGTTGCTATTGTAAAAGAACAGAGATGCTGAGAAAACAAGAAGCACACAAAATGAGAAGAGAGAGGACTGCAAATTGCTCCAGCAAAGAATTGCAAATGCAGCAAAGAATTGAGCTGTATCCTTTTTTTATTAATACTAAAATTTGGGAATACATGAATTGTTGAATTTACTCAGAATCTTTTAAATTTTATAAGTAATATTCTTGGAACAGCATTATCTAAAAGACCGTGCACAGTAAAAGTAACTTACAAAGCAAAGAATGGAGACCAAACCAAATTCCAGGCTAGACATTTTTTAGCAAAGACGTGTCCTTGATTGTCAATATGCACCTGTGTACAATTGATCATACTGATCTTGAATGTGTATCCTTGAAATTTTGACTAGTATCCAAGTTCTTTCCTGCTACAGGGGGCGTAGGAATGGAGGGGAAAATTAGGAGCTGGTAGCAAGGGTTTAAGTAAAAAGCAAATGTTTTGAGAATTATGAGGGTGAAAAATGTAAAAATGTGATTGACATACAATGGATCTATGTATGGATTGTGATACAAGTTGTAAAAGCTCCCGATAAAATGATTTTAAAACAAGAAGAAAAAGAATCAAGCTGAACACTATCAGAAAATTCAAGGGTGGATACCACACAGAGCAGGAGGAGCAAGCCCTCCATGAGGCCAGCAGTCCTTCCATGGACTAGCACAGTTTCTTCAGAACTTGAGCCAAACCCATTCTCCCCACAACTTTTTGGTAGGTGCAGGAAAAGTCAGGATTTTTTTTTTTTTCAGACCACACTCTCGAACTGATAATTCAGGATTTAATCTAGTCCAATGAGAGAATGGTTGTTTCCATTTCCCACACCCATGGGAGAGCATATGTGCTTTGAATGTGAGAGGGACTGGATGGGATCACCACACAACACAAGAAGCAAACACAAGGGAGAATGAATTAGATACCAAGTCCCACATGGTGACCTGAGGCACAGAGCCTACACACCAACAGATTTGTTTTTTAACACAAAGAGATGGTGTAGAGATTATGACTTTTGAGCTGTTTGGCAGTGAGTTGAAAGCAAAGAGGTGAAATAGAAGCATTGAAAATTTGGCTTAGTGAGCTTGATGACAAATCCCTATTCCTATCAATAGGAATGAACAATTAAGAAGCACACCAGCCTATGTGACCATGAGGTGTTGAAAGAATCAGGTATCGGGTGTCAAAGAACAAAAGTCAAAATCAGTATGTGCCCACCCTCCCAATATGATCGCTGAAGAAAAATGGATAGAAAGGCAAACAGAGTGGAGGAAACGGATGGTGCCAAGCTACCAATGATAAAGTGTCTGGGACGTAAAGGCTTTAAGATAAACGAGTGGCTGTTTAGCGCAGTAGCAGCAAAGCCCACATGGATGAAGCACACCAGCCTGAGTGATCAAGAGAGGTGAAAGGGAGCCGGTATCAAGCATCAAAGAGCAAGAATCACATCATTACGAATGAGGGAGAGAGAGTCACGGGGAGAAGACAGGCCAGTCAAGGTGCAATGAGACAGTGATGAAGCATACATCTTTCCTCTAGTTCCTGAAAGCTTCCTCCCCCAACCTCTCATGGTCGCAACTCTACCTTACAAATCCAGCTGGACTGGAGAAGATACACTGGTAGAGATGGGAGCTGGAGATATGGGAAACCCAGGACATATGAGCTCCTCGGGCCCAGTGGTGAGAATGTGGGGTAGAGAAATGCAACCAACTCCAAGGATCTTCATATAGCCTCCTATCTGGAGGACAGACATTGGAGGAGTGGGCGGAGGGAAATGCCAGGCATTGTAAGGTATGATAAAACAATAATAATTTATAAAGTATTGGGGGTTGGTGGGGGAGGCAGAAGCAGGGACGGGGGGAAAGGATGAGAAGCTGATATCAAGAGCTCAAGTGGAAAGGCGGGTATTTGGAGAATGATAATGGCAGCAGACATGTGAAGGTGCTTGGCACAGTATATGTATTTATGTATTGTGAAAAATGAAGTACGAGTCATCAATAAAATGATTTTATTAAGTTAAAAAAGAGGGAAATATTCAAAGAAAGTCCAAGATTTATGTTGGCCAATATGAAGAGTGTTAATTTACCTTTTATTGGTGTTCCAGAACATGAAGAAACAAAACCATATACACATTCACAGAAAGTCCAAAACTGCTGGAAGAAAACTTTACCAACACTAAAAAGTAGGAAAATATAACTTCAATAAGCAGGTACTACTACAAACAGAAAAGACCTTGAAAAAAAATCACTACAGCATATCTGAATAAAAATTTCCAATATCAAGCAAATGGAAAGCCACCTGGATACAGTTCAGAAAAAGAGGAAAGTCACTTACAAAAAGAAATTAATGAGAATTAAGCTTGGGTGTTTTAGCAAAAATTATGAAGAAAGAAGGTAATAGAATAATTTATATAAGACACTGCAAGAAAGACAAAGAGCCAAAAAAAATTGCCATATCCAGCATAAATATCCCTCAAATACAAGGAAGGAATAAAGGTATTTTTAGATCCTGAGAAATTATACGAATCTGTGGAAACAAGACCAACTTTACAAAGAGTACTAAAGGAGCTCTTACAACAGAAAATCAACAATAGCAGACATAAACCAGTTCCACATAGTAAGTTGGCACCATCCAAAATTAATGACTTTAAAGTAGTACTCAAAATAAAGCAGAATTACAATACTGAAAATAAGGAGCCACAAGTATAGCTTTTCAGTAAGGATACTTACAAATAGTTAAAATAAAGTGCTTATAATATACTCAAAATTATAAAGTGCTTCCAAGTAAGGAAATGTGTGCACCAGGATTATATTATCTCATCAAACAAATGCTTATGTACAGTGAACAAATAATCCCAGAGAGAGAATTATATTACAAAATATAAAATTGGAAAAAGGCTTCTTTACAACATACAATATGATGATAGCACAAACTTGTTCACTGAAACTGAAGAGGGCTTGAAGTATTTTCTGATGAAAATCAAATACTGCAGTCTTCTCTATGGATTGAAACTGAATTTTTAAATAACTGAAACTCACAAATTAGATAATTAACAATATCATGACAAACAGAGAGAAGGTCTGAAGTTGTCAAGGATTTTACTTTACTTGCATACACAATCTGTACTGAGACAAGAAGCTGTCAAAAATCAAATGAAATATTTCTTTGGGCAAATCTGCTACTTGAGTCCTCTTTTATTATGTAATGTTATATAATGAAAAGATCACTTTGAGGTCTTTGGTCACCTGACCCACACTGATATTTTTAGTTGCTTCATATGTATGTGAAGGATGGGCAATGACATGGAAGAAAGCAGAAGAATTAATGAATTTGAAGCATGGTGTTTATGAAGAATATTAGAGTACCTAGTGGTACTGTCCTAGAGACCAACTAAATTTGTCTTAAAAGAAATAGCCTCACTGCTTTGTTGTAGTGAGGACTGAGAGAGGGTTTCAACCTTCCTTTCACTTATTTGGACCTGTTATCAGGAGAAACCAGTCCCAATAAAAGCATAGCATGCTGGGTAAATGAAAGGTCAAAGAAAGATCTTTAAAGAGATGTCTTGGCACAGTGGCTGAAACAGCAGGCTCCAATAGAACAGCCACTTGGAGGGTTCTGTTTTCTTCTATTGTGCATAGGGGTGCTGTGAGATCGAAATGATTCCGTGGCACTTCACAACAGCAACAGCAGAGATCAAGGCCACTGTGATGTGGAGAATAAGCGTGCATGCTGTTGAGTCCATCTTCTCCCTTCTTTCTGTGCCACGGATGGTAACTGAGCATGCTGGAACTTAGCAAACACGAAGGAACCAGGCTACAAGTCTGAGAAAGTTAGCCCAAAGATAAATTCTCTATAACACACAGTATTGAAACTCAGCAAAGTCAAACAAGAATATGATAGGGAAGTTAGTAATGTAGCAGCCTCAGTGGGTTCTAAATATTATGCGCTTGCCCTCCCAACTGCTACGCTCTTAACCTGTCCACGGAAAGGCACCATGTTAATTTCCGTGATACAAAAGTCATTGTCATCATTGTTTGAGAGAAATATTGACATAATAGTCTTACCTTTTCTTTCCCTTTAAGATGTCTTTTATCTCTCCCAACCCTCATCATTTTACCTTTCTTTACCCTTTTATGGAGAAAAATTAAGTCCATCACAATGATGGTTTTTCTCCACCTCTCTTACTCATGATTATACTCTTTACTTGGCAAAGAAAATAGAGCCTCTGATAGGAAATGGAATTCTTACTACCAAATACATGTATGCAAATGACATAGTGTTGCTGAAAAAAATGTATGGCCTTGATAAATATTCAATCAGTAGCAAAGAGGAAGCAAATATAGCATAATATCCATAGGGGAAACTCTCTAGGCTCCCAAGGCCTTAAAACTTTACAGATGTAGATAACTTCATCATTCTCAGCCCTGTATTCAGCAATCCAGTGAGGACTAGATAATGCCAGGGTGGCTTTTTATAACTGTAACATTCCTAAGTAGAAATTTTTTTAAAAGAAATATTTTCTTGTTTAAACTATAAAGTTTATATATAACATATATAAATGAAAAATAAAGACAATGCTTTATACAAATTTCTATTTGTTTTATTATATTAAATTCTAGCTTTCTTTTTTTTTTTTTGCTCTCCGGTGGTGGGAGTAGGAGGCCCAGCCCCACTGCTGGAATTGAACCTCCATCCCAGTGGGCCGCAATCCTGTGCACAACTACTACTCCACCGGGGCTCAGCCCTCTAGTTTTCTTAAGGGGTTAGAAGTTTTCACACTGTAACTAAAGTAACTATAAATAAAATAGCAGTTAATTTGTGCAATATGACTTTAACTGCAAACACAGTAAAGTTTAATTTTCAAGTCTTATTGTTCACGTGTCCAAAATAAATCAATAAAACTTTTACAAATGTATAGCATTATTGTAAAAAGACAGCTGGAAGGGATTACAGGGAGAGTTGATTTATTTTTCATGCAATGACATGACCTTTAAAACTAACCGGTTTTGTTTTTCTCTCATAAGTTTTCATTTCAAATCATCTGTGGAAGGTTTCTGTAACTCCCACTTATTTGAATGATTCAGAAAATTCTTATAGATTGCTTAGAGATTATAGTCGGTTTTCTGTATACATACACATATACATATATGTGTGTTTATATTGCAAAAAGGAGTACAGGAGCAAATTAGTCCATACTGAGAACTCACTCCAGCTTACTTTTGTGGAACAATTCATATACTGAACTTTGTAACTTACGTGGTCATTGGCTGAAGGCCAAAGAAGCAGACAATGGGAAATTGAGTGGTGAGGTATAGCAGGTAGCACAGTGTGGTGAGGTCTCCATGGAAGTCTCATGATGTCAGGATGCCAAATAGCCAGTGGTTGGAAGTGTGCTGTTGGCCCACAGACAGTACACACAGCAAGAAGGGGCAGTACCTCTGCTTGGAGCAGCACGACACAGCAATGCATTCCACCACTATGGAAGTCATATCATGTGTCAATTTCAGAATCAGGAGTGTAGGGGTGGAATCCAACCTGTCAATCTGGAGAGAGCCAATGAGATCTCTGTGTGGGCATGGATTTCTCCTGAGAATTCTGGACAATATTGTGATTGTCCTGGATTCATTGTATGTACCTCTTAAATTTGAAGAAGACTTCATAGACCGGTATTAGACATATGGGCTAATATCAGACTTGTGGGCTTAGACTGGAATGTGGGATTAGGATGGAATGCTTTCTCAATGTTCCTCTTGTATGTAAATCTCTCCCTTATGCATGCTTATGAATTTTTTTTCTCGAGTGTGCTTGGACTAAAGCATTATGGTACTGTGAGTAGAGTGCTAGAGAAACAAATAATAAAGATGGAGAGTAGATGTTTGTTTGATTTCTGCCTCATGGTAGTGTTTCTTCTTTGGTTAGCCAGAAGACAGATATGCCCTTGCAGTTTATGGAGTTGTTTTCTGGAAACCATATGAGAAGTTAAAGTTTTGATTACTTTGTTTGGATGCTGTCTTTAGTTATTCCTATATGAAATGGCAAGATGAATGTTTTAAATGTATATTTTGAGCTCAGGCATTTCTCAGAAACCAGGCTACTAAGGAAAATGGCTGACCAGAGGTCAAAATGGCAGACAGAAAGCATGGATCTTTTTTGATACCGTCAGAGACTTAATTCCATGTTTTTGTGTAACTAGAACAGTTTAGAACGGGATTTAGATAAGCTAAATAAAGATTAATCTTGACTGTTTCAAGAATTGATTTTAGTTTCTGATTCTATGTTGTTTATACTAATTTCTTATGCTTATTATTATAGATATAAGGATTACAGAAATGTTTAATGGGAAGTATGAAATTAGAGAGCTTATAAACACACTTTTCTCAAGCCATTAATTTGACCTCTAGATGGGTGTAGGACATAGATGTCTCTGAAGAGTTTAGTCCAACCCTGTGTTTTTGAGTACTCAGGATATTTGTATTCTGAGAGAGATCTGCCTAAGGGCCTGATATATTGAAGAAGGAGGAACTCTTGGTTTTGGAAAATCTTAAACTAGTGGTTATTTTCAGAAACTGTAAAGAATCTGGAGTCATGAAGGAAACTCCTCTCTGGGACTGAATGTTAAAGGAAGCCTGCGACAGGCAGAAATGCTTGCTAAGTGATCACCTGGGTCTACTTGTTAAGTGGAAGTGAGAGAATGCAGCAATAAAGAGATGGGTTGAGTTTGGCCACTGACATCTGTGGCCTGGTTTACAAGGAACTAAAGTAAAAGATGAGAGCAGGTTGAATTTCATGACTTAGCATGAGAGGCTAAGCTTGTTAAGAATTTGTGATGGGGCAATAGTCTAAAGGGAAGACAACCAATGGGTACCTTGGTGTAGCCAAATGTGACAGCCCACATTGAGTTGACCAGAACTCGACTAGATGAAGAGAAGTTATTTGAGGCTTTAAATTGGTGCATATTGCTGTCGACTTTATGGATGGCCTGACCTGATTTGACTTTGCTTATGGATTAGGACTTCACAAGGTTGCAACTAGAGTGAAGATTCTTCATGTCAAAAAATATGATTGTTTCCTCAGAGCACTGGGTAAATGTAAGTGGGCAAAATAGAAACTGGATCCTGGTCTACAAACTCTCATAGTTGGGGGAATATATATTTATAGGATTAAAGGATTAAGGTGTGAGTGCTACTTAACTGCAATTTTAAAGCATAGGATATTTTTTTGTTTTGTTCACTTACAGAATGTTATTTTTAAATGATGGTGGCATATGTTGAATTGCATGCATTTAGTTCATCTTGTTAGGTACAGATATGATTTCATTATTTTTTGAAAATTACATATGGTTACAGAGTTATGTGAAAGTATCAAATTGACAAAGGGTGGTCTGTGGCAGTTGTGTAATCTTGTGTCAGTTTCATGATAGGGAGTGTAGGGGTTGAGTCTAGCCTGTCAATCTGGAGCTAACCAATAAGATCTCTGTGTGGGCATGGCATTCTCCTGAGAATTCTGGGAAATCTGGCTGTATTTACCACTTGGAGGTGAGAGACTTACAACTCAGTCCCTTGGAGATTCTCTACTGACAAGATACAAGGATGATTCCCTGTGAAACATCCCCGAGGTGAAGTCACTTGGGTTTACCCCAACAGAACCAGATCTCTGAAGCCAGAAAAGCCACGCGGAGACACCTGCTCGTGTTGAGATACTTGAGAAGTCCCAGAGAAGCTCTTGCCAGCTCTGAGACACTTCTATCACCACTGGATGCACAAGTCTCTGCACCCACTAACCTATAATTGTCCTGGTGTCATTGCATGTGCCTCATGAATCTGAAGAAGACTTCATAGACTGGTATCAAACATATGGGCTCTGTGACTTGTGGGTTTGGAGTGAATTTGGTTGGGATGCTTTCTCAGTGTTCCATTCCTCTTGTATATATACCTCTCCCATATATATATACATATACATACATACACACATATATACACACACATATATGCATACTTATGAATTTGTTCTTCTAGTCTGCCCCGTCTAACATAACTACTGTCCATAGGTAGCCTGGGCCAGGTAGAGAAGAGTTCTTCAAGACCCACAGGTAACACATCCTGTTGTTGAGACAAAGCAGCTAACTTGGGCAGTGCCTTTTGAGTCACCAGGGAGAGAGAGAAAGAGGTTAGCCTCGAAGAGCCATTTATCTTGCTCACCATCCAATCAAACTGCAACTTGATTAAACTCTGTCCACATGTTCCTATGGAAGCCTAGTTGACACAAGAAAACCTATCACAGCCTCATTCAATTAATTATTTTTTAACCTTTCGGATTTAAATATAGAGTATAAGATAACCATACCTCTCTTTTTCTTAATATGCTCCCATAGTATTCAGTGACTCTGCAATTACATTCTGTAGCAAAAGCTCTTTACAAATAGTGGTTGTCATAACCTACAAAAAGAAAAGAAAATGGTTTCTTTCATGATAGTATTAGAGATGTTTTTGTAATAACAGAAAACTCAACATTATAAATAAGTTGCATAAGATGGATAGCCTTTATTCTTCAGTATTTGTGATGAAGCTGGGCTTAGGGAGGCACTTAAGGGGAAAATTAGCTCCACATCCTGAGAAATAGTGGGGACCAAATAAAAAGTGATCTCTAAAATAATACTCAGCATTTGAATGAAGCTTTTGGATTTCATTCCTGTCTTCTTCAAACCTCAGGACAAAAAATTTTAGTTCATATCAAAAAATGCTATGTATAAATATTTAACATTTTTCCTCTATATTATTTTTCATTTTCCTTTACACCAAAGCATATAAGCAAGAGTCTTGAAAATGCTATTTAACCTGTGCTCAGCATATATCACAAATAGAGGTAAATATATTTCACATTTACTCTAAGACGCACTTGCAATCTTTTGTCTCTGTCACTAGGAAACTTTGTTAATGATAAAAATGAAAATCAGGTATAACACAAATTATTATCTTTAAATATTTATACTTAAGTCAAATGCTTATCAATAAGTCATTATGTATTAAAACATTGAGTATTGTTTGGCATATCCTACCTTCTGATTTGAGCAGGTTTTGTATTTGGACAATTACTAAGTAAATATAGTCTTCTCCCTATTTTCAATCTGTATTCATGAAAGGAATATGTAGGCACCATTCATCCTTGAAGTGTGTTACCTGTATATTATAAATAAAATGTCATCTGTCTTGATTAGCCCAAACCACTATTAATGTAATATGGAAATTATGTCTAAGAAATAAAAATAAATCTAGTACTATTATTTAATAAAATTATTTATCTTCTCTTTTCTATTGTGCTTTGTTTCTCCCAGAAATAAAATAAGTAAATCTCACTTTTCTAAAGGTATATGGAATCTCCAAATCACTGCAACTTACATTATTATCATATATTCATTTCTAAAATTTGTTTTTGAGATAATGAGTGCATATATAATTTTTGTTTGTTTGTTTTGTGGGGGGGGCATCAGTGCCTTCTGGTGGTCATGGGAGCTACCCAGCACTGTTCCTGAGAGCCGCCATTAGATTTGAACCACCAAGCCCGCGGGCCACAGTCCCTCACTCAACCACTTATGTCACCGGGCTTCAGCCATATAATTTAAGTTATATAATACACTCATTTAATTTATCTGCTTTGAGATATTGCTCTTCCCTGCTCTTGTATAAATAATTTAACAAGGAGACTGATTTTGAGGGGTTTTTAATTTTATTGGGAACTTATTCTTATGCATAATATGAAATAAAACATGTATTATGTACATATACACATAAGTGTAAGTATATATCTGAATCTTAATTGTAGATGGAGCTAATGGAGGTTCATGTAGCTGAAAAGACTAAGTAGCTGAAATTTTCTGATTTTGATTAAATCTATAAACTATTGCAAAAAATTATTGAGAAGCATTATGTGGCCTACTCTGATTTCACAGAGAAGAAAGAGCATCAAACTCAATGTCATCCCAGGGCCATTCTAATGAAGCAGAGAACAGATAAGCCTCCTCCCTAATTCTTCCTTTATCTATTCTGACACCAGCCACCTCTTCTATGAAACTCTCTACCTCATTGCTGGGATAATCACCCATTTCAATGGCCACACAGAACTCACAGACAATATCCATGATTGTGGAGTTTATGAGGGATGTGAATAGTTGAAAATTCAGGCTCAGAAGTGCTCCGAATCCTGTCCTTCAGTCAGGACAGGTTCTCCCCATCCACGTTTGCAGACAGGTTTGTTCTGATTCTCAGAGAGAAGGCACTTTGGTCTCTGCTCTCTTTGGGCATTTTGAAAGGTTTTTTAAGGTTGCCAATAAATACTCAAAGGACCTGTTATTCCACCATAAGCCTCAGCCTGGAGGCACTCATTTTCCTCTGTGGGTGAGCAAATCTCTATCAAAGCAAAACAAAATTCATAGCCATGAAGTCAACTTCAATTCATAATGAGCCTATAGAACAGGGTAGAACTGCCCCTGTACTGTAACTCTTTACAAAAGTGAAAAGCTTTTTCTCCCTCCAGTGGAGTAGCTGGTGGTTTTGAACTGGTGACCTTGTGGTTAGCAATCCAATGTTTAACCATTACAATAAGGAGTCTATCTATCTCCAATTAAATGCACAAAGATGCTATACTCTGCAATACTAGCCTCCTTCCTGAAGGCACCCAGTTTTACTGGCAAAGTGGGTAGGGAAATTAAAACTCTTGTCTCATGCTTTGGTGCTTTTATTTTTGCTAATGTCATGCCTCTGATGCTGCAACTATCTATCATGGGATGGAGGAGGTTAAGCTCACAGGAAAACTGAGATCCAAAGAAAGTACTTCATCACCTGTTCTTTCTTGATGGTAGTGCAATTCCCTGCTCCTGATATTAAGATGGCTCATTTAATAACCAATAGAATGTCAGCATTGATCAATCCCTTAGTTCCAAGTTTTAATAATCACAATGAACGCTGTTAACAGTGATTACTAATACTTACTCATAACTGAATCATATAATTCTATCTACTTCTGCCAAAAACTTCTTTACCCCATACCTATCAGGAAGAAATGAAATTGGGTTGAGCCCTGGTGGCATAGTGGTTGTGCATGGGACTGCAGTCCATTGGGATGGAGGTTCACTTCCAGCTCAGAAGCAAAGACTGGGCCTCCTACACCCACCACTAGAGGACAGTGATGCCCCACTACAAAAAAAAATGAAATCAATCCAGTCTTTGTGGATCCAGCCAGTTATTGGATGTGAGTTATAAAGTCCATTGCTAGAAGACCCATATTAAGAAATCAAGATGGTAATGATGCCAAAAATGTGTAGTATAGAAAAATAAATAAAATAAATACACAAATACACATTATAATTAATTTGTTCAAATTGCAGGGACAGAGAGAAAGTATACTTTTAAAATTAGATAAAATTATACATTGCAAATAAGAGGTAGACTAATTTTCACAACTATTCACAGAAAGCAATGAAACATTGTCATCAGACAGTGATAAAAATCTTCACAATTCTCAATCAGAGAATTCTTGTTTGAATTTATTATTTGTTGAATATGGATGTCAAAAAATCTAATGAAAACTTTTTAACAAAAATAAGCAGATAAATCACTTTTTCTTGAGTAGTAGTTGAGGTGCATTATTGGAAATACTAAATGTAGTCTTTCAAATAATCATAAATGATACTTGATATAAATCTGGATCTATGCAAAACTCAAGAGTATCAGTAGTGGTAATTTTGTGAATCCATATTTCTCATACAAATTAAAGATATTTAACTATTAAAGATGAACATAATAATAAAGCATTTTATTTAAAATATAGGTTCAAATACATATGAAAATGTGATAGTTGCTTAATTTGGTGTCAGTTTGGGACTTGAGAGTAATAAGAGTGAAGGGGTGGAGTATAGTCTGTCAATTGGATCATAGCCAATGAGAATTCTGTGTGGGCATGAACTTCTCCTGAGATTTCTAGAAAATCTGGTGTTTCCTCTTTGGAGGTAGGCGATACACTCTCTCTCAGCTCACTCCCTCGGAGCCGTTCTACTGACAAGACACTGGCGCTACACCCACAGAGCTGGAGAAGACACTTGGGCCTACCCTGATAGAACCAGACCTCTGGAGCCAGAGAAGCCACATGCAGACCTCTGTCAGCACTGAGATGTTTGCAACACCACGGCATCCAAAGGCTTTCTACCCACTGGCCATCCTGCCAGTGATAATCATCCTGCATTCAGGATCATTGCAAGTGTTTTATGAGTCTGAAAATGACTTTGCAGATCGGTATCAGACATATGAGCTAATATTGAATTTGGGCGCTTGAGCTGGACTGGGTTGGGATACATTTCTAATGTATAACTACCCTTTATATACAACTCTCTCATACACTTATGAGTTTCTGTGGATTTGTTAGTTCTCATCAAGTGAGTAGCGATTCCTAGTAATCCTATGAACAGCAGAATGAAATACTACTCAGTACTGTGTCATACAATTGTTCTTACATTTTATTTCATCACTACAGCTACTGTGTCAATTCATCTTGTTCTAGGTCTTCCTCTTCTTTGCTGCTCCACTTTTTCCAGCACCTTTTGTTCAAGAGGGTTTCCTGTTTCTATTTAATATTTGTTAGTATTTTTCTGAAAATCAATTTTCTGCAGAAGGAGGCACGTATGTCTACATTTCCATTGGCCTATGTATCTATCATTGTACCAGTTCCAGGCTGTTTTGTCCACTGTGGCTGTAATAAGTTTTGTGGTAATGAGAGAGATCTCTTGCTTTGCCTTCTTCACGAGCTCTTTACCTATCCTAGGTCTCTTAAAGTCAGCCATTCGATTTTTGATTTATTTCATGAATAAAGTTGAGATTTGTATCAGAATTGCATTGTATTTAAATATTAAAGTGGAATTGAGGGTAATGAGTTGAGATTTTAGCTCGAGTTACTTTGACTATTTAACAAAGCAGAGATAATGCTTTCCATAAGAGACAGCAAAATACTTTTTTGTACTATTTCAAAATACTGACTTTTAGAAAATGCTTTTCTTGAACTTTTTGAATAAAAAAGTTAAAGATATTGCATGATATTGATTTTAAAGTATTTATTACCATAATTAATTATATATTAAAATTGGATTATTATAATTCTGTGCTTTATAAACACTTGCCTTTCTTTTAAAGCTGTGAAAAGAAGTGAAACTCACAAAGAAGTTTTGAAACATTTTATATATGAAAAAGAGAATAGTTACTATGAGGATAAGAGTTAGAGTGAATCTTCAGTAAAATCTTCAATGGATAGAATCTGGGTTACTTTATCCTTACTCTTTTACCCAAATTTAAATATAAGATGACCTAGACATTTGCATTTTTTCAGGTTTCCAGATAAGAAAGTTAAGATTTATGCATTTCCTCTTTTCGTATTTAAATGATGCAAGGCAATTAGATGAAATTATTCCCTTCCAAACTTTTTTTGTAGATATATAAACATTTGGCAATTTGAGCATTAAAAATGTAGGGGTGGAGTTTAGCTTGTCATTCAGATCATAGCCAATGAGGTCTCTGTGTGGCGATGGTCTTCTGATAATTCTGGGAAATGCGGTTCTTTCTCCACCCTGGAAGACATATCAGCTGACAAAACACATGGACCCACCCTGATGCAGCTCTGGATGCTAGAAAAGCCATGCAAAATCCCCTGCCAGCCCTGAGATGTTTCCAATGCCACTGGATTCAAAGATTTTCTACCTCCTGACCTGTCATCTTATGCATTCGGCATCATTGCATGCAATTCCTGAGTCTGAAGAGGACTTTATAGATTGCCATCAGACATATGGGCTAATATTGGACTTCGGGACCAGATCTGCACTGGGCTGGGATGTTTTCTCAATATTCAATTACTGTTGTAAACAAATATCTTTCCTATACACATGTGCGTGTCCACAGATTTGTTTCCCTAGTCTACCCAGACTAACACACAATTTAAAAAGTACTTTCATGTGAGTATAAAACTTTTTAGATATTTTAATTTGAAATAATGTTATACTATACTAATTATACTCATTAAAGAATTGTACTAATTAAAGAAAGATTTCCTTCTTTATCTTATTTAACTACTGAACATCATTTATGAAAGCTAGGGGGAGAGAGTCAATGTTTAAAAGCTTCCGATATATAACAGTAAAAATATTAAAGCTAACAGAATTTATGTGGATTCATAACCATGTAAATATTCAGATACTATGATCACATAAACCATCATTTTAATCATAATTTGAAGGTTATTTTCAAATATCATGCATCTATTAGGTAATAAAGGCTTGATGCTATTGTTGCACATTAAGCTATGTTGTGCATGAGATTTGAATATAGCCTTCAAGGGACCAATGACTTTATATATATATATATGACTTTATATATATATATGACTTTATATATATATATATATATATAAATCCTTGATAATAAAATCCAGGTAAACATAGGACAGCTTACTCATAGGAACATGTGAACATGCATTCTGACACACCTTGTTGTTAGGTGTCATCAAGTCAGTCCCAGCGCATGGCAAGCCTATGTAACAATGGACAGATGCCTCTGGTTCTGCACTGTCCTCACACTTGTTCTCATGCTTGTGTCTGCTGTGGCAGCCAGTCTGTAGACTCATCCTGTTGGGGACCTTCTTCTTGCTCACGACCTCTTCACTTTACCCAGCATGGTGTTATTTTTTAGGGACTGACCTCTGTTGGCATCATGTGCAAAATTACACAAGATGAATTCTCACCACCCTTGCCTCTAAGGCACATTGTGGTTGTACCTCCTCTGACACAACTCTGTTTGCAAATTCCAAGACATGTTCAATATTCTTCACCAACATCATGATTCAAATGTGTCTGTTTTTCTTTGGCCTGGGTAGCAGGTAACTTTGATGCTCATATCAGAAATTATATTCAAGTCTGCTGTCTGAAAAAGGAAAACAGAGCTCTTAGGGGCATTTATGTTTTACTGGAACTAGTAGAGGAACATTACTCAATTATCAAAAATAAATATACAATTTGTTTTTATAAATTTACTTAAAATATGCATTACTGTTGCTGTGTCTCTGAAATTATTATAGTTGCCTTAATTGCAAAATTCCTTCTTAATTATTTGGTTTAAAAATGTATAATTAAAATCTTTCTGGATGGAGTAAATATCACAGGAAACTACTACTAACCATTATCAGCTGGAAGGTAACAGTTGCAATAATCCATCAAGATCTTAGGTCTGGACCTTTGTTTCTGAATATTCATAACTTTGGAACCCTGCAGAGTAGTATTACACTGAACTAATGAGTTGTCACAACTCAAGGGCAAATAAAACCAACAAATGAAAATTTTGATGTTAATTCATCTATAAGTCTGTGATTACTGAGGGTAAATTCTGAAAAAATTAATAAGCTTTTCTAATGCTATTAAAATATGAAGTATTTGGGGGATTATGGAGAGGGCCTTTTTTTACACCAGCTAACTTTTAAGACAAACTCAACATTTTCAACATTTCATTGTGAAGTCAGCTCTGTATTTCAATATTTTATTTAGCACTTGCAAATTTTTCAGGTGAGAGAGGTAATTAAAGGATATCACTTTTCTATGCTTCCCAGAAATTACTCACCAAACTAAATTTAAATCTATATATAAACCTACAATGGATTTTTTATTCTTTAAATTAGCTAAAATATTTTCTATTCATTCATATAAAATTTAGAACCAATTATATTTGGGAAACATACAGTGTAATAGTAATGTGAATTACACATATATGATGTTCCATTTAATTATATGTTCATCTTATTGTATTCATTCAGTAAATATGTCCAATTTATTTTATTCATTCAGCAAATTTTTTTGTCTTTTTTTGTTTAGTCATGATGAAAACAATGATAGGATTCTTACCATCATAAAGCTAAGAGAAAGAGAAAATAATCATCCATCTATTCATAACATACATAAAATATATGTCACACTTCTGATAGGTGTTACAAAGTAGAAGCAAGTTCTGACAGAGGAAGTGTAGGTAATAGAATCCACGGATTTGGATGACTGCATTTGAATTTTCACAGATTGTGGAACTAGCTACAACCAAGTACAGCATTGATTATAGACATCTTTCAGTAGGAGATAAGCTAATAAATTCAAACTGACACCAAGCTTTCTGACATTGGCATTCAGATAAGTCAAGTATAATTCAGAGCAGCTTTACATATTACCATATCAAATCTCATTAGTATAATCTATGGTGAACAACATGGAACTCCCAGACAAAGAACAGACTAGAAGGAATGAAGAATCAGTCCACTTTTGAAAATATATCCAGGAAAATCATACAGTAATTCTGTAATTTCTAGATATTTCTTCTATTAAATATCAAATGAAAATTAATCTAGGTGACTGAGTGCAAATTTTGTCTTCATGCAGATAGATTTAAATTAGTTTGATGAGTAATTAGGGAAACAAATACCTGTCATCCACAATTATGTGCATTTATATATATATGCAGACAGATATCTAACTACCCAAAGGAACGCATTTCATATATTTGCAAAGCTATTGTTGTTAAGTACTGTCAAATGATTCCAATTCAGAGCAATCCCATGTACTACCAAGCAAAGCACTACCAGGTCTTACAATTGTTCTTTTGTTTGATCCTATCAAAGCAGCCACTGTGTTAATCTATTTTGTCCAAGGTCTTACTTTTTTTGCCATCCTGTATTACTAAACATGATGTCCTTTTCTACAGAGTGGCCTCTCCTGATGACAATGCCTGTCTCACCAACCATGCCTAAGGAAAATTCTGACTGTATTTACAAGAGAGGTTTCTGTGTTCTTTGGGCAACCATGGCATGTTCAATATTCTTTACCAGCCTCAAAATTCAAATGCATCAATTCTTCTTTTGTCTTACTTATTCAATGTCTATCTTTATCACATAAGGCAATAGAAAGTCCTATGTCTTGGATCAGGTGCCCTTTAATCCTTAAAATAATATCCTTGTTTTACTTTTCAATACTCTAAAGAGGTCTTGTGCAGCAAATTTACCCAATGCAAACTGCCCTTTCATCTCTTGAATGGTGCTTTGATAAGCACTGATTGTGGAACCAAGTAAGACAGAAACCTTTGACAACTTCAATTTTTTCTCCAAATGGTCAAGTTCTGAGGATTTACATTAAGTTGAAATCCATACTGAAGGTGGTTGTCCTTAATCTTCATCAGCAAATGCTTCAAGTTCTCTTTAGTCTCAGTAAACAAGGTTCTGTTAATGAACAAGGTTATTGTTAATAAGCAAGGTTATTTTCAGGAAACAAGATTTTGTTAATAAGCCTTACTCCAATCTTGACATTATATGCTTTACGTAACCCATTTTATCTGAATACATGCTTGCCAAACATACTAAATGATTATGGTGAGAGAATACGACCCAGTATTCCCTTGATACAAGTATTCCCTTGTTCAGTTTGCATAACTGCCTCTTAATCCATGCACAAGTCCTGCATGAGCAAAATTTAATATTCTGATATTGCATTTCCCAGAATACTGCCCATAGTTTGTTATGATTCACACAGTCAAATGACAGCAGTCAGTAAAACACAGATAATCATTTTTCTTGTATTCTCTGCTTTGAGTCAAGATCCACTTGACATTAACAATGATATTCTGTGTTCCATAACCTCTTTGGAACCTGGCCTGAACCCAGCACAGTTCCCTGTCAATATAATGATGCCAGATCTTCAGCAAAATTTTACTTGCATGTGACATCAATGAGGCTTCTATTAGGTCACCATCCTTTGGAAAAATTTCAAAATACAATTCCATTTGGCTGATCAGGAAGGAGTTGGTTTCCAAAACTTTTGGCATAGATGAGCAACTTTTTCTAGTGCTTCATCAGCTTGTTGAAATATTTTAACTGGTATTTCATCTATTCCTGGAGGGTGTTTTTTTTTTGGATAGTTAATGCAAACATATTTCTTGAACATATTTCTTTGGTACCACTGTTTCTTATTTATATGCTACCTTCTAAATGGTAGAATGCCAGTAAGTTCTTTGTTAAAATTATTTCCTATTATTTTCATATTCTTTTGGTGCTTCTGATGTTAGTCAATATCTTGCCCATAGAGTCTTTCAATACAGTAATTTGAGGTTTGAATATTTTCTTTTGTTCTTTTTTACTTCAAGATAGTTTGAACATATTCTTTCATTTTAGATTTCTGACTCTAGGACTCTGCACATTAAAATATTTTACATTGCTTTCTTGAAGTACTCTTTGAAAATTTCAACTCTGACTTCCTCACTCCTTCCATGTACCTTAGCTACTCTGTGATTAAAATCAAGTTTCAGAGTGTTTTCTGACATCTGCTTTTAGTAATTCTTTCCTGCATTTTTAACATCCTTTTATTTTCTTCATAAATGATGTTCTTGATGTCCTTCCACAGCTCATTAGGTTTTCTGTAGATAGTGTATAATGCAGAATATCTATTCTTGAGATGTTCCTGAAATTCACATTAGACTCAAGGTCACACTTTGACTTTCATGAACTTGTTTACATTTTTTCAGCTTCCATTGGAACTTACATCTGAACAATTAAGCACCTGTTCCACACTCAAGACCTTGCCTGGTTTTAACTGTGAATATTTAGCTTTTTCATTACCTCTTATTGCAGATGCAATCACTTTGACTTCTGTATGTTTCATGAGGAGAAAAACGTGTATAGTGACCATTTGTGTTTTTGAAAAAAATATTTTCTCTGAATAAGTTGTTGACCTTGCAAAATTCTGTCATGCGACTTCAGCTTTTTTCGTTACAACCAAGAACTGTTTTCCAACTACTGTTTTTTACATGCATATTTTGCTTACATACAAGTTAGGTACCGCTCAGAAAATTAAAACATGTCCATAAGATCCAAAATGGAATCTTAAATAAATTCTACTTGAATTTACAAACCAGCTCAAAAACATTTCTGAACAGCATTGAACACTAATGATTGAAGAACAGAGAAATAATATGAAGACATCAAGAACATAACACATAAGAATTCCATAGGTTATAAAAAAGGCAAGAAAAAGCAAAGACCAAGGTGTATTTCCTTAAAATTGCTTTTGAATAAAGAATAGCTAAAACAGGTGAGAAAAAATGATGAAGTCAGAGCTCAACAGAAAATATCAAAGATAATCTAGAAAAGAGAGTGCAAAGTATTATAATGAAATGTGCAAAGACCTATGTTATCAAACCAAAAGGTTTAATGTGTATTGCAGAAATGCTCATTGACCACATGCAATATGCAGATTTCAAAGCCTTGCTTGCAGAAAAGGAAGAAGATTTGAAATACTTAATGGTGAAAATCAAGGATAGCTGCATCATTATGGATTACTCTATATAAATTAATATATATTATATTATATATTACATATAATATCATATTTATTATAATAAATAATGAATAAATAAATAAATTTATATAAATAAGTTAAATTATATAAAACCTAAACCCAATATAATTTAAAATCTCCCCACATGGACAGATAGATCACATGATGATAAATGAAGAAAAGATTGAAGTTGTCACAGATTACATTTGACCTGTATCCACAATGAATCCTTCCGTAAGTAACATTCTTAAATAAAATGATATATTGCATTGGGAAATCTGCTACCAAAGACCTTAAGATGTACCTGACTCAACTCATGGTACTTTCAATTGTCTTACACAACTGAAATGTTAACAATGACTAAGGAAGACTGGAAAAGAACTGATACATTTAAATTATAGTGTTGAATAATATTGAAATTGTCAAACTGCAGCGTCACTATGAGTTGTAATTGACTCAATGGCCGTGCATAGTAATAGCTATTTGGGGTCTTAAAATTCATGTACATAAATCTAAGTTTCTACTCTCCGTATCTTCCTAACCAGAGCAAAGGAAGAAGAATACAAAGCCAAATGAATTTGTCTTTGAAGAAGTACAGCTAGAATGCTCCTTACAAGTGAAGACGACCTTTAATTCCATCTTACATGTTTTGAATATATTATCAAGAGGGGGAAGTCACTGGATAAGGGCTTCATATTTGACAAAGTAGAGAGTTAGCAATAAGCAAGAAGCCCCCCTCAGTGAATAGATTGACACAATGGCTATAAAAGTAGAATCCAACATAATAATCATTGTTAAAATGATACAAGACCAAGGGATGTTTTCTTCTGTTGTATAAAAGGTTGGTCTGAGTCAAAAGCAACTTGAATGCACCAGACAACAATGTGCAATAACTGCATAATCAATTCATTTCAAGCATTCATTTTATAAAATACTCAACTCTGATGAGTCATAAAGTAAAAAGAATTGAAAATTAGGACAAGAGATACTGATCAAGGGGAGCCAGTTGAAGACAGTTAGACAGATAGATGGTAAGTATTAAACCATCTTCTGAGGAAAATAAGTTCATCACAAAAAGGCAATATTGTATAAGTTTACTATTATAAATATTAAAGGAAAGATCTACACATATCCACAAAAAAATGATTGCCACAACTGAAAAGAAGCACAAGGTAAATCACTGACTAGCTGATATGCATGCCTTAATTTTGGAGGAATATACAAGAGTTACAAGCAAAGATAAATGACAATATGCTGAAATACTGTATTATCAGATTGATACATAGGTGGTCAGGCAATATGAACAAATATTGGTAGGTAATAGGGACAACCCTCATGACCATATAAATGTTTTGCAGAAAATAATGCCCTAAGCATATTCATATGTGCTGCAACAAATACAAATGCATAATAGAGTAAACAGAGGGAAAAGGTATATAACCTTATTATACATAACCAAACACCCACAGGGAATGAACCTGTAGACCTCAGTGATAGGGACCATAGTCATAGCAGACCCTAAGATTGATTCGGAAAACATAGTTCTCAAAGATAATATTTAACATTTGTGTGTGTAAGAGGGTAGTGATTGGGGGTCTTAGGAATTCATGAACAGAAGTATAAGGACTTACTTATCCATTTTTTCCTGTCCAGAGCAAAGGAGATAGAAGATAATTAAAGACACATGGAACACAGTCTACATGTATACCTCAGTCGCCACTACCCTAAAATCATAAGTCGATATTGTCTGTGTACAGTCAAAGGAATGACAATTGAGTGCCATGGATAAAGTGGGAGGAAAATGTGAAGCAGATCTCAAAAATTTGTATAGAGCACCAGACTTGCTGGTCTGATACAGACTGGTGAAGTTCAAGATCATGATCCTTCAGGTCTAGACATGCACTTCCCTGTACATCTGTTTTTGTTTTGTTTTGTTTTGAGGGGGGGTGGAGTGTGAAAAATATAGCACTAAGAAGGCATGAACATCTCAACAAAAAAGAAGTATTTTACATCAAGTGGGCAGAATTTGCCCAAAGACAGAGTTCAGGAACCAGAAAAGAGTAGGAAGTACATAAATACAGAGGCAGGAAACCCAGTGAAGATGTAGAATGTGATATTTGATCATTCAATGATATGACATAAAATTTGTATAGATTGTTGAATGAGAACTGAAAAAATATCTCCTAATTCACAATAAAATTTAAATCAATCTGAAGAACACCATTGTAAATATAGACATGAAAATAAAAGACAAGGATGGAGAAAGACATACTATGATAACATTAATCTGGTTTTAAGTGTAAACTATCATGAGCATTACTCATATGATAAAAGAATCACTTTAAATTAGTGACAGAAGGATATTCAATTGAAAATGTGTTTGATTTAGTCATTTTTTAAAATTCCTGGAACATATTGCACACCGATATTTTCACCCTGCCAGGTGTCTTGAAAACTGTTATCCCAGTTGTAGTACCTAGGGAAGACGTATTTATCTTTGTGAATCTAAAGAAACAAGTCACATCCCACAGACCATATTTCCCATAATTATATCACATTCTCAAGACATACAAAAAGTTCTCTTGAGTTCAACATACCTTCAGTTTCCAGGAATAATGGATATCAACAAGAAATTTGAAGCAGAAAGTAATTTGGGCATGAACGAGTTACAATAAGGCAAATGCACTAAGGAAGGATCTCCAAATAAATCCTAAAAACAAATCTATAAAAGGACATGAAAACTTCTCTTCATAGAACATAGATCTATATGTAAATAGCAAGATATTGATAGACATGCATGAAGAATATATGACAGGAAGAGTTAAAATTTTCATTATTTGTAATTAAATATAGCATGTGTACCTGAAAATAGCCCTACTGGCATAGAGGGTGAGCTAGCTAAGTTTCATTGCAGCAACCTGGCTGATAAACATATGTGGGATTAGTTGAAGTGTGGAGAGATAAATGCCTCAGTGAGCCTCACCTTTCTAGTTCGCTGGTCTCTTGCTTGCTGACTTTCGGACCAGCTCCCTGCTTCAGCTGGCAAGGCTCACTTCCTGCAAGACATCCCCAAGGAGAAGCCGCATGGACTACTCTGATGCAGCTCTGAGTGCTAGAGGAGCCTTGTGGAGACCCTGTCAGTGCTGAGATGCCAACACACTCCTGATAAGGCGGCTTTCCTCCTGCAGTTGGTGCCGTTGCATGTGTTTTGTGAGATTGAGGACTTTGTAGGTTGGTGTTGGACATATGTTTATGGGTTAAGGTTAGATCTATGGACTTGGGCAGCACTGGATTAGGATACTTTGTGAGTGTACACTTACCCTTTGTATATAACTCTCCCTTACAGCTATGTGAGCTTCTGTGGAGTTGCTTCCCTCCTTTACTCAGACTAATGCAAAGGGTTTAACATGAGGCGGCTCACCTCAAAGTCTGAACCCCAAAACTGCCCCATGGAAAAAAGATGAGGTTGCTTGCTCCTCTCACCTTTACAATCACAGAAACCTTAAAAAGGAATTATCTTCTCACCTAGAGGGTCAATATGAGTCATAACCAACTCAAAAGCATTGGGTTTGGGCTTGATTTTGCACACAAATTAAAGCAATCATTATAAATATAATTTTCAGAATAAGAACGCATAAATAGTTTACTACCATGCAGAAAAATGTTTTTTAAAGGAAGTATTTCTGATCTTTATGTTTCCAGCAAAAAAAAAAATTGGGATTGATTTTTAAAGTAAATTCATTTTATCAGTAAACTTTCAGGAGAAACTTGTGGTAATCTTCTGGCTTCTGGAGCAGAGGAAGGTTTGATGTTAAGAACGACTTTTATTATAAGCAAGTTGTTTTCAAACAGGCATTTTGAAAAATGCATTCTGACAAAATCATAAGTCTCTTTTGTAGCTGTCATTCTAGTCATAAATATCCTTAAATTTAGGCAAAAATAAGATATTTCATATGTACTGCTTGGTGATTTTTTTTCAATTAGGCAAAGAAAATTTTGCTCTTACTTTATTTCTTAGCTATATTTATTTGGCTTGAAAAGAAATAAAAGCCCTTACTTTCATAAAATAGTTTGTGTTAAATCTTTGACTTTACTGTTGTAGTTATCAAAAAAAAAAAAAA
>PVJH01012227.1:0-65300 GCA_004026705.1 Nesogale talazaci
GTAATTTACAAATTATTTTTTCATCCTGTACACTGTACAATGTGTCCCAACACTCACTTCCCTGTTGTCCATGCCCCAGAGAGGAGGCTACGTGTAGATCCCTGAAGTTGGCTTTCCCTCTCCATTCCTCCATCCCTCCACCCTCCTGGTATTACCACTCCCATCACTAGTCTTGATGGATCATCTATCCTAAGTTTCCTATGTTTCCAACTTTACTGTACATCTCCTGGTCTAGCTGGATTTATGTGGTAGAATTGGGGTCATGATAGTGAGTGGGAGGCAGCATGGCAACTAGAGGAAGGTTGTATATTTCATAGCTCCTACCTTGTATCTTAACTGACTCATCTCCTCCTTGTAATCCCTCTGCAAAAGATGTCACCTCACCTATTGATGGGCTTTGGGTCCCCAATCTATACTTCCCCTCATTAATAATAATATAATTTTAGCTTACTGATGCCTGACACCGGATCCCTTCACCACCTCATAATCTCTTCAAAGCACTGTATTTAATTTTTTTTTTTTACAAAACCTTATCACCTTCAAAGTATTCTCCATAACGGTTAAAACATTTCTCACGTCTGTTGATATCATACTTGGAAACATTTTTCTTTCTTTTCTTTTTTTTAAAGATCATTTTATTGGGACTTCTTACAACTCTTATAGCAATCCATATATCAATTGTATCAAGCATATTTGTATATATGTCACCATCATTATTTTCTGAACATTTTCTATTTGAGTGCTTTGTATCAGTTCTTTTTTCTCCCTTTCTCCCCTACTCCCATATGTGTGACCCCATGATAAAATATAAGCAGTTATTTTCAAATTTTACACAGTAGGACTGGGTTCATGACAGTCGGAGGTGACACAGCTTCAAGGAATCACAGGAATATTTTGCATTTCATTGGAACTAGTCTGCATCATCTCTTCCTTGTGACCCTTTTGTGAGGAGATGTCCCATTGTCTGCAGATGGGTTTTGGGTCTCTGCACTGAGCCCCTTGTTCACAATGATATGTATTTTGTTGTTGTTGGTTTGTTTGTTTTGAATGTTCTGATACTTGTTACCTTATCCTGTTGACACCTGATTATCACACAGGCTGGTGTGCTTCTTCCATGTGGGTTTGTTTTTTTTCTCTTCTCGTTGGTCAGTTGTTTAAAATCCAAGAATGGTATATCTTTTGATAGCTGGGCAATATCAGCTTTCTTCACCACATTTGCTTGTACGGTCTCTTTGTCTTCCACGATCTTGCAGAAAGGATGAGCCTCATAGAATGCCAGGTTATTAGGACAAAATGTTCTTGTGTTAAGGGAGGACTTGAACAGAGGCCCAAAGTTAATCAACTACCCCAATGCAATGCTATACAAACATATGCACATAGACAAATGCCTCAATTTTTATGAATATATTAACATATGTATACACCTATGTTTATAACTCTATCTATAGCTTTGCTTCTTATATATTTCTTTCCTCTGTTTACTTTTACTTTCTTCCTGTACCACCATCACACTTACCCTTCTTCTTCCTTGTGGTAATTTCTTTCAGCTAGATTGTTGTTGCTCTAACACATACAGGATCTCTACACCCTCCTTGTTGATTTTAATTTCCTAGTTGTTCTGGATACATTTTTCAAACAAATCTTTTTGGATGGCTGATAGAACCTTCTTCATGTTTTCCCACCTCTTTTAGGTTGTCAAATCGCCATTCTTTCATGTTCCTGTTCATTTGCAGAAACAAAAAGAAGTTGCATGGAGTGAGTTTAGGTGAGTGAGGTTCATGGGGGCAAGAGAGACATGCTTTTTTTTTTACTCAAACTTGTGCACTGAGTTGACTACAGAAATATGTGCAAGGTCATGATGGCAAACCGAGTCCCCATCTACCAAAAATCTGACCTTTTTTTTTTGTCACAGGGTTACACTACTTTTTCAGACTGTCTAAATAGAAAGCTTGATTAAGAGTCTGACCTGGTAGAATGAACTCTAAAGGCACTATGAGTTGACATTTTCATCCATTCAGGAAGTTGACAGATGTCCAGAATGAGGTTTGTCATCAACTGACATTTCACCTTTCTTGAAACAAGAAAACCACTCTTCCACTTCAGTTTTTCCCATAGTGCTGTCCTTCAAAACAGTGTTCAAAATCTCAACAGTTTCTGTGGCATTTTTCTCAAGCAGGAAATAAAATTGCATAGTCACATGCAGTTCTCTTAAATCAGCCATCACACACACACACACACACACACACACAAACAAAAAACAAGGTTTGAGCAAAACTGATTTTTATTAAAAATCCACTGTGACCAGAGAGAAACTTCCCAGGGGAAACCACTGTGTGCACTAACTCAGAGTGAGTTGTTGATGTTTACCTAGTGGGAAAAATGTACTACAAAAGCTTAGCTCATCTCCACCCAGTGCATTTCTGTTTTGGGGTGTGTTTTCTTGGGGGGTTGGATATACTCACTCTTATTTCTGCTTACTTTGCCTTTAAAGAGATAAAATACATTTTTTTCACAGAAATTGGATGAAGAGGGAATATTAGACAGAAATTGTCTCATGGAATTTTTTTGAATTTTAAGTCTAATACTTACTTTTAACGTTTGACCTTTTAGTATATACACATATGAAAAGTTATGAAATTTAAACTTTGGTAAATATATTCATAAGTATCATAATGCTTCTACTAGAGACTACAGGATCATAAATGACTATAATCAACAACTGTCTCAATACAAACTTGAAATAGTCATTGAGATCATGTAAGTCAAGAACATAACACAACACCATATTCAGGGCAACCATTCACTAAATGATCAATATTACAGCAGGGCCAACATTTATAATAAAGACAATGAGGAAATTTGTTCACTTGGTGGACATGACGTAGCAGTCTTGAAGAAAATCATCTCTTTCCTTTGGCTGGAGAGTGACAGTCCTGTGTCTGCCTTTTTTGGTTGTTTGTTTGTTTTTGGAGCATCACTGCCCTCTGGTGATGGGAGTAGGAGGCCCAGCCTTGCTGCTGGATTTGAACCTCCCACCCAGTGGACCTCAGTCCTGTGCACAACCACTACGCCACCGGGGCTCAGCCTGTGTGTCTGCCTTTTAATGATGAAGTCCAGCCTCATCACACTGTAGGTAATGCAAGTGGCCACGTTTAGAGAGATCACATAAAATCTCTCTATTTAAGTTATCATACTTGAACTTGGAGCACTTTCATTATAAATGTAATTCTCTCCAGCTTCCTCATATCCAATATTCTAAACTTTTTCCTTATTTCATCTTGGAAGCTTAAGTCTACTTTAGTTTTACCTTTGTATTGATACAGGTAATTGTCCTAGCTCCAAGCCTGGACCTTGGACTCATTTACTTGTGAACACCATGGAATGAAAGAATCTCAGGCTTAGCATCCAGACAGATGTCTTACTGGTTCTCTGACATTGTAGAAGGGCCTTGACTTTTCTCAGCTTTGGCAGAAAAAGTGACACAATAGTGATGGTAACATATAACTGTTGGAGTTGAAGTGATAGTTAAAAGAGATTAAAATCAACTTTTCTTAAAAGATGCGAAGATCATACACAGACTGCCACAATTCCACTTGATATTAACTGCTTTCCACTTCCACTCAGCCTCTCCTTTATTTAATATAGAGGCAGGAAGTGCTGATATCATATGCCAATGAACTTTTTAAGCACTCTGATGTGAACATGAACACAACTGATACAGCCTTTTTTCTTTTTGGAACCCATAACCCACTGGGGGATTTTGTAATGATAGTAGCAAAAATACATGCAGTGGTAAGGTAGACTTTTAAAAGGAAAAGTCACAGGAGGACCAGATATGTTTAGTGCGAAATTAATTTTGAAGATGAGTAGACGTGACCTGGAAGAATACAAAGAGTAAGAAGATTCCAGGACCTACAAGTGCAAAGGCTTGAAACAACAAAGGAAGTATAGAAATCATAAGCCACATGGTTTAAGAAGAGGAGTAGCCCAAGAGGGGCCTGGACCTTGTAGAACTGGTACAGAGGTCAGGCCACTTGACTGGGAAATAAGGACTATTTTTAGAATTATTTCAACAAGAGTATCATGTGACCTGATTTGCATTTTAAAAATGACGCAAGTTGATGTATGGAGAAGTTAGCACGTCTTAGATGGGGACACTTCCTTTCTAGATGACAGCCATAGGTGGTCCACGAGAAAGATCTTGGTACCTGGACTAGCGTACTGGTACTGCAGATGAAAGGAGGACAACAGGAGTAAAACCTACTTGACTTGATTAAAGAGCAGACAATATAACAACATCAAGAGCTGTGATTTATCACGTGTGTGCTGTGGGTCTGGTGCCTGAGATCTGCTCCTCTTTATCCTATACACATGTGCTCGGCTTTCACCTTCATCACAGAAAAATGTGGTCTGAATCCACACTCTCCAAGAATATTTGACACAAATTCATTTGGCAGAAAAACCTGGACTGAACTGACATGAGACTACTATAGTCTTTATTTGTTCCACTTGCTTTGCATCTGTTGTTACAATATTATGTCTGTGTTTTATTACCCCAGACCTAGTCAGAGTGGTATGTAATATGTAGTTTATATATCATATTACCCATGCAAATTCTGAATTCTTCTGAATTCCAAAATACATCTGGCTCCAAGGGATTAAGGACCTGTAATAATTTTAAGAGCCCGCAAACTCAAGTTTGGAAAAACTTGTTGGTTGACCAACAACCCCCAGACAATAAGCAGCAGACTCAAATTTTGAATCCAGGTTTATTTAATCCCAGGGTTCAAACAATTCACCAGCACACTGTACTTCTTCTCCCTTACTTCCAAAATATTTTTCTTTGTCCTTAAGTTTTTTTAAAATGTTCACATTCTTACAGTACATATGTTTGCTGCTGGGTGTTATTTCTCTAATTCTGCTTAATGAATGATAGGGAGCCAGGGGAAGAATCAGCAATTTTATGGAGGGCTACAAAGTGTCCTCCCCAGAGCCAAATGGTAATCTTTTCTTAGAATCCCTGAAAGATTTCTTTTTAAAGCCTAGGAGTAGCCCGCTCACTTTTGCTCTTCTCACACACCCTTTAAAAGCCATCTGTTCTCTAAAGAAGTTCAGTTACAATAATCATTCACCAATAATCAATCAGTCTCAGTATTGCTCATGTTGTGTTTGATTGGGATGTGTTATTTCATGTATTCCTTGTGTACATGTCTATTGCAGTCCCTTACAGGAAATACTAGTTTGTTATCTTTGTTGCATTGACCCACATACTGAGCTGTAACTGCAGCTCCTCAGTGTGTAAGTAAAGGGGACTAATGAAGACATCACCACAACTGTAACTTTCTCTCTGAGAATATCATAGCAGTTCTTGTCATAGAGAGAAAGCATCCTATAATGTACTGAGGGAACTTTAGGAATGGAATTTACTTAAGTTACCCACTAACTTTAAAGAAAAGAAAATGATTTGGGAAGCCATTTGATGTAGAAGCAAGAGAAGCACCTAGGACCGACTTTCCCAAGTACCAGCTATATACCCTATGAAGTTGATCTGATTATTGGAACAAAACAGCTATTAACCATGTAATTTTTAAAGTTGTAATAAAATAAATATAGTGATGACACCTTCCACAATAAAGTAGCACAACAAATCAAGTTTGGAGAGGCAAATATTGAGAAAATTGGATTTAATGCTATAAATTAATAGTTAATATTCTACATTAGTCCCCATATGATGACATTACAGATAAACCAGGAAAAAACAGGAGTATATTTCTGGCATCAGTTAATTGACAGATACTTCAGCTAAGAAAACTTACTGTGGTCAACAAATTTGTGAAGAACTGCTCATGATCATAAATGAACGGAAAGATGCAACTCAAAACCACAATGAGATAATATCTTACATCAGCAATAATGACAAAGTTTCAAAAGAAAACAAATGGGGTGAGGGTGTAGAAGGAACAATTCTTTCACATTGCTGGTGAGACTGTCAACTCCTATAAGGGTTGTGTAACATGGCATGGTGGATCACAGTCAGTGTAAAACATGTGAGTCTAGATGAAAGAAATTAGAGCAAGGAAGGATCAAGCCATGAGCCAAGAAATGTGGATAGACTGTAAACTGGAAAATTAACAAACAAGCAAGGACACAAAATCTCCACTCAGTTCCTCAAGTCAGAACCGGGCTTGCCTACACCTTTGTCTCACTTTACACCACGGAGGTGGAGTCTGTGCTTCTGACCTCCAAAACTGTAGAACAATAAATTTGTTTTGCCTTAGGTAACAATGCTTCTGGAAATGTTTACAGAAACAACAAGAAACTAGCATTGGTAAAAATAGGTCAAGATTAAATTGGGCAAGGGACAGAAGTCTTAATGGCCTATAGAAAGAGCTCAAATTTGCATGATAGAAAGAAAAATAGAGAATCAACTACTCTTCAAAAATCATACCACTGAAGGGACACAGCAGACTGAGTACGATATGAAAAAAGTCATAATGATGTGTAAATTATTAAGGGTTCATGGGGGTAGGTGGGCAGGGGGAGGAAGGAGAAATATGGGGAGCTGGTACTGCGGGCTTGCCTAAGTGAAGGGAGGATGTTTGGGGATGATGATGGAAACAGGTGTGCAAATGTGGTACGCATGCAACTGACGTGTGTGTTGACCATGATGGGAGTTGTTTGGACGTCCAATGGAATGATTACCTAAAAAAGGCGGGTGGGAGGAGAGGAGCTTATACCAAGGGCTCAAGTAAAAAACATTTGGAAATTAAGATGGCAGCATGTGTACAAATGTGCTTGATACAAAGGATATATTGAATGTCATAAGAGCTGTAGAAGCCCACAATAAAATTATTGAAAAATTTAAAAAAATCATACCACTGAGCAAAAAATCAAAAATGAATTACTTGATAGTCAAATAATCTTTCATATTATAAACTGTGAAACTCCAAAAACTTAAAATCTTTCAAAATGTGGCATAATGGATTTTTCCTGTGACTTGGTATAACAAATAATTAAGTTCTTCACTGTTACTCAAAAGTTCAAATTCACACAGAGCTTACTCGAAAGACATGCCCAGTGGTCTATTTATAAAGACACAACATTGAAATTGCGATGGTTCTGTTCTTATGGAATCATGACTCCCAATTGATCCAACAGTATCTACCAAAAGCAATGCAAGTAAATACAATAAATTAACTGTATTTTAAATTCCTTTGAGTATCTTCTGTTGTAGATAATATATAGAAAATGGCACATACAAAAAAAATGGATCCAACTTCAATTGTAGAATTATGTGATGCTCATACCTGGATTTCATTTAAGTATCTGTGGTGAGGTGAAATCACTTGCAATGGCTCTTCTATCCATAGTCTTTATAACTAATTGTTTGCAAATAAGCTGTAGAGGAGTCTGACTCAATGATTGATCCCTTTTTCCCTTCCACAGGGTATAAAAGTATGTTGCCTCAGAAGCAGGAACAAAGAATTTCACAATTACCAAGAAAGAAATGTTACCAGTGGAACATGGGCAAGATCTGGTAGTAACAACAGAGGTACCAGATTGAGTGGTTGGCCTCCTAGCATGTAAAGAGTAAGTCCAGTGCTTCTGGGCTGAATCTGACTTTAACAGAATGGGGTGTCCTTGAGAATCTGGCAGCCTTAAGAGTTTTTAACCCTTTCCCAAGAAGGCCAGAGGTCAATAAGTCACGTGGCTGAGATGCAAAGGAATAAAGACTGAGGATCAGAAAGAGACATGCCTGCCTGTATGACTAAGAAAAGACACTGTCTTCTGATCCTAATTTGTGGTAACCTGGATTAACCCCCATGTCATGGGTGTTTTCTGTTGTAACTTCTCTATGGCCACTGCAATGAATAATTAAACCCAAAAGAGAAAGTTAATTGGGATGGACAGTTGGTATCAGAAGAGGATAAAAAAGAATAGAGGGGGACTGAGCCCCGGTGGCATAGTGGTTGTGTATGAGACTGCGGTCCACTGGCTTAGCGGTTCAAATCCAGAAGCAGCTCTCCAGGAGCAAGACTGAGCCTCCAAAGGGCAGTGATTGCTCCCCCTTCAAAACAAGGATAGAGGATAGGGTGATATTTTACTTCTGCCTCATCGGAATCACCCTGAGGCTGGAGTGGAGAAGGATACCCCTTACCCCTTGTGTAAGCTAGAGAACTACAGACATGGCTCCCCAACCATATCCTCAGTATCCTTGGTGTGCATCTGAAATTATTAAATAACCCAAAATTATTTTTGTCATGATTCCTTTTGGTTGATGTTCCCTGTCTTAATCTATATTCTCAAATGGGGTCTGAGGCAAAGTGTTGGGTACATGTGGATTATTTTATAAATGATCCAAGATAGCAGGATGAAAGGGCAGCAGCCATTTAGACTCATCAAAAAGAGAAAGAAAATAAACTTAAAAATGTGCTATTGACCTGGCAAGCGATTTTCTGAGGGTCATTTGAGATGCATCTTAGAATTGTCCATCTGGAGGACGAAACCATGGACTCCTATCTTCCTCCAGTCAAAGATGCTCTCATAGTCATGAAATATCTTGTACTCCAATTTATTGGTAAGCTGAAAAATCTTTTTTGGTTCTTCTATGACAATGAAGTCAGGTGTTCTGGAAGAGAAAGCAAAAGTTGAAAGTGCAGTCTTGGAAAAAGAGCATGGGGCTGATGGCTGCATTGGGAAAAGATTAGAGCTGGTCTCTGCAGCATCTGTCCAAAATAAGAAATCATCACCAACAAAAAAACCTCACTGACAATCATGCCATCATGTCAATTTCGAGTCATGATGACCCTACAGGACAGGAACTACTCTTGTGAGTTTCTGATACTATAAACCATCACAGAAATTGAAAGTCTCATTTGCCCCTGGAGTTGCTGGTGGTTTCAGACTGAATTTTGAGGTTAGCAGTCCAACGCATATACCTCCTACATCACCAGCACTCCTGCAAGCGAACTCACTGTCTTTAATTTGATTTAGACTCACTGCAAACCAATAAGACAGGGCAGAAGTGCTCTTATGGGTTGCAGAACCTAATTTTTGGCTGGAGTAGAAAGAATTTGTCTTTCTCTCACAGGCTACTGATAGTTTCATTTGGTTGGCCTTGTATTGGACAGCCAAACATGTAAGCAGTATGCCACCAATTACTTTACATTTTCTGTGAAAGCAACTATAGGTGGAGTCGATTTGCAGTGGTGCTCAAAAGGTGTTCATTACAGTGTGAATTTCTTCAGAAAGGGCCATCTTAATTTGTAGGAGAAAATAAACTGATGGACTGAATTTTCATATTCAAATGTAATGAAGTGTCGAATTTTATGAATATCCTAAAAATGGTAGATTTTCATTTTCATCATGTTTTTATGGATTGTTCAATGACAGCATATTAATTTAGTTATAATAATGAGGATAGGTAATATGTGCTGCACTTATTTTGTGCCAGCTAATATCCTAAACCGTCTTTTTTAAATCAATTATTTCAATTAATCATCCTGATAACCCTCAAACTGATGTCATTGCTGTTGTTTTGTTAGGTACTGTCAACACAGTTCCAACTCATAGCAACCTTTTTAAGACCAGAACGAAACACTTCCGGGTACTGGGCCATCCTCATAATTGTTCCCATGCTTCAGCCCATTGCTGACACCATTGTGTCAGTCCATCCCCTTGAGGAACTTCCTGTCTTTTGCTGACCTTCCACTTACCAAACGTGACATCCTACTCCAGGGACCAGTCTCTCCTGAAAATATATCCAGCATTCATTAGACAAATCCTTACCATCCTTAAAACTGAGTTCTCTGCCCTTATTTCTTCTAATACATATCAGTTTGTTCTTTTAGCCTTTTGTGGTCCTGCTAAAATGATATTCCTCTCCAGCATCACAATTCCAATGCATCGATTCTTCTTCAGTCTTTTTTATTTAATGTCCAACTTCCACACGCATATGAAGCAGTGGAAAATGCCAAGACTTAGACCTGGCAAACAGTAGTCCTCAAAGTCACATCCTCTGGATTCAATATTCGAAAGGAGTCTTGTGTGTGGCAGATCTACCTAATGCAATCCATATTTTTAAAAATCATTTTATTGGGAGCTCATGAAACTCTTATCACAGTCAAACATACAGCTATTGCATGCAAAGCGCATTTGTATATTTGTTGCCCTCATCATTCTCAAAACATTTTCTTTCTACTTAAGCCCTTGATATCAGCTCCTCATATTTTCCTTCCCTCCCTCTTCCCCCTCCCCCATCATAATTTATAAATTGTGATTAGTTTGTCATATCATACAATATTCAATGTCTCCCCTCACCCACTTCCCTGCTGTTTGTTCCCCAGGGACGTAGTTATATGTAGATCCTTGTAATTGGTTCCCCCTTTCTACTCCATCTTCCCTCCACTCTTCCAGTATCACCACTCTCATCTCTGGTCCTGAAGTGATCATCTGTCCTGGATTTCTCATGTTTCCAGCTCCTATCTGTACCAGTGTACATCCTCTGGTCTAGTCAGATTTGTAAGGTAGAATTGGAATCATGAGAGTGGGGGGAAGGAGGCATTCAAGAACTAGAGGAAAGTTACATATTTCATTGTGACAATAAACCTTGTCTGGCTTGTCTTCTCCTAGTGACCCTTCTGTAAGGGGATGTTGTTTCACCTACTAATGGGCTTTGGGTCCCTAATCTGTACTCCCCCTAATTTAGAATGATATAATTTTGAGTTCTTTGATGCCTGATACCTGATCCCTTTGACATCTTATGGCCACACAGGTTGGTATGTTTCTTCCATGTGGGCTTTGTTGCTTCTGAACTAGATGGCTGCCTGTTTACCGTTAAGTCTTTAAGAATCCAGAAGCTATATCTTTTGAGATCTGGGCACCATCAGCTATTTTCACCACATTTGCTTATGCACACATTTGTCTCCAGCAATCATGTCAGGAAGGTGGACCCACAATGATATGATTTTTAGTTCTTTGATGCCTGATAACTGATTCCTTTGACACTTTGTGGACAACCCATCTTTTGATCTCTGGACTGCTATTTCTACGAATGTTGATTATGGATCCTAACTTACTCTTTAAATTGCTAAAATTGTTTCAGAACTCAGGCTACTCCACAAGGATCACATAAATAGTAAATATTGGAGCCAGGGCCCACATTCGGATATATCCTAATACCAGGGCTATCACCACTCAAAGTCCGCTATACACCAGAATCATCTGCAACCTTGTTAAGGCACAGAAATTTGTGGGGCCCACTCACAACTGCCGTCATAGTTTATGATATGGTAATTCTGTCGTGGAGTCTGGAAATGGGCATGTCAGACAAATTCCTGGAGATGCTGCTGCTGCTGGGATTAGGACCACATTGTAAGAACTATGCACTGTGCCACAGTCACCAACCCCTGCCATTGACACATCACTTGCAAGTCTCAGCCGGATAGCCTGCCAAAGCATATTCCCTGTTATTTGTTCCTGTGTTTTCATTTCTATTGGCTATTAGCAGAAGGAGCATGGGATTTGAGTTCTTCTGAAATGATCTGTCTTCTAAACACTTGGCAAATTTACTGCCTCATCCCAACTGCACGTGACTCTAGAGCTTTATGCCCTTTAGCAGTAGGAATGGGATCAGTTCATGAGGCATATTCTTGTTGGAACTCCAAAGAAGTACATCCATCTTACAAATGATGTTTCAACTCAGCCTGAAGTATAAATATGTATGAGTCTGAGGTTAGCTGTTTGGAATGCAATACATATTTTTTTTGTTAAAGTTTTCCCATTAGAAGACAGTTGCTTGGGAAAAGCCTTAGAAACTGGTATTGAAGACTATATCAGGAAGATTGTGGAAAACTGAACAGCAAGCGAATCCACATTCCGATTGCTGATGGGAGGTGAGGACATATTCCTACAATATCCCCATGCTGATGAATTAGTACAGTCTCCAAGGGCAACATGGTCAGTGAGAAGCTGCAATTAGAGAAAGGATGCATTGCAGTGTCTTGATTGAAGACAACTGAAGAAGCAGGAGTTAATGGAAGAGCAGAGTAATACCAAGATTAGGCTGATTTAGGTGAACATGCAGGTCAAAGAAAGGACCAATGACAATAAGCCATGTAGAATGAGACACTATCTTCTTCTTGGCTAGACACCATGTGCTAAACACACATAAAGGTACCCCATGATGAGAAATGCTTCCCAGTAAGCTACCCCTGGTTCTTTGGACTGAAGCTCAGTTAGGGTCAGGCCTAGATGTTCAGTGGTGGAATCCGTGATCTGTGTGTGATTCCCAGGCAGAGCACCTTATGAGCAGCCACTATTTACTACTGTGATAGTAGCTCAAGGCTTCAGTGTTGCTAGGATCCTAAACAGGCTTCATGGAGCTTCCAAACTCAGATAGTACATGCTGAAAGACAAGCCCACCTACTTGTAAAAATGAAACCACTGTCGATGACAATGGCCTCATCCTTTGAGCCAGGGTTATCTGAGTGGCAGCTAACAACAATAGGAATGGATTAAATGTGTGACTATGAGGGAAAAGGATTGCTTTTCTAATATAAAGTTGGGCTGTCAAACTCATTCCCCTTTTCTAGAATGCAGGGAGATGTAGGGAAGCAAATCTATTCTCCAGGGTCTAGAAACTGTGAGACAGTGTGTTCTTTTCCCCCTTTAAAATACACAATGTGCAAGGTAGGAGTCTTAGAGTCCAATGAAGTTTGTTTGTTTGTTTGTTAGATTTTCTCACACGACCTCAGGAAATTAGTACCTGAGACTTGAGCGTGGTCAGTATGTTTTCTCATCCTTAACATCGGGACCATGTTGACCCTGCAGCATCAGTGTGAGGAAGCAACGAGACATAACACTTGGCACAAAACATATTTGTATAAATTTGTCTTGTTCTCTTGGATTTCCAGAGCCTAGAACAGGACTTGGGACACAAGGCAGAAGCATGTCATTTTAATATTAATAATGGAGCTCTGGTGGCAGAGTGGCACACCATTTTTCTGTTAATGGGGAGGTGGGTAGTTCATTTCCAACATGATCTTTGGGGGAGAAAGATAAGGCTTTCTACTCCCATAAAGAGTTACAGTCTTGGAAACCCACAGGGACTGTTCTCCCCTGTCCTGGAGGGTCAAGGTGAGTCGGAGTTAACCCAATGTCAGTGAGTAAAGTCACCATAGATGGAGCAGTTTCATTAGAAAATTATGATCTGATTTCCTTTGTGTGAGTCTCTGTTTATATTTAGAATTTTAAACAGATGAAAGGTGGGGTAGAAGGGGGGACTGTTAGGGTTAGGGTAAATAAAAGAAAAAAGAAAGGGGAACTGATTATAAGGATCTACATATAACCTCCTTCCTGGGGTATGGACAACAGGGAATTGGGTGAAGGAAGCCATTGGAGAGTGTAAGATATGACAAAATAATAATAATCTATGAATTATCAAGTGTTCATGAGAGAGGGAGGATCAGGGAGGTGGGGGAATGAGAAGCTGATACTACAATTCTTAAATAGAAAGCAAATGTTTTGAGAATGAGGGCAACAAATGTACAAATGTGCTTGACATACAATAGAGGGATATATGGATTTTAATAAGAACTGTATGAACCCCACTGAAAATGATTTTGGGGGGGCATGAAAATGATTTTTAAAAAAGTTAGGTTTGCATTCAGGTCAGTGCACAAACATAACCATATTCCTTTGGAGCTGCTAAGACAGACATAGAATACCTTTCAACTGTTACTTAACAAACTGAATCAGAAGCCAAGGAAGAAGAGGGAGGTGACCAAGAGAAGGCAGAAATGACATGAAAAACGGATGCATGATAGCTAAGTAGATGAGTAGACAGGTAGGCATGTAAATGAGGAAGAGAAAGCAGAGAACACAGACCCCCACGAAAATCTCTCATGGATGGCATAATAAAAGAGCAAAATAGAACATTGCAAATATGAATAATTATCACTGTGCTTTGGGTCTAAATCATCTACTCTCCCCCACCCCCACCCCAAAGAAACCCGTTGCTGTTCAGGCCATTCTGACTCATAGAAACATCCCGGGATTTGACAATTCAAGTCCAGCAGCAGCTCTGCAGGAGCAAGGCTGGGTTTCCTACTCTCACCAGGGCAGTGATGCCACAAAAAAGAAAGAAAGAAAAAAAGAAAGAAACCTCTTGGGACAGAGCAGCATTACCCGTATAGCGTTTTCAAGACTGTACATCTTTCTGCTTCTGACTTCCACGTGTTGCTCTGGAGAAAGCAACTCAAGGGTTTGAACTGCTGACTTTTTTTATTAGAAGCCGAGTGTTTCACCATTGCACTAGGATACCTTTTACTTCTCATTCATCAAAATTCATTCAACATATTCTTATTGGACCTCTACTGCAAGAGCACTGGGATTCTACTATCATCAGTGCTTCTTGCTCTCAACCAGCCAGATGTAGTGTAGAAGAAAGGCAGACAAATGAACAGGATACACATTGATAGTAATCATAAGCAACTGGCTGATGTTAATGAGGTGAGTGAAAGGTTTCCACGGCAGCTTCAAATGTCTCACACTAGTATGCACTTGTCTCTGTGAGACATAGAAGCAAAGAACTTAAGAATTCTGCTGGCAGTGCAGGTGAATGCTGGGTTCCTCTCCACATCCCACTTCTAGATGCTGTGATTCAATTTGGGTTCAATATTTCCCAAGTTTTAATACTATCCATCATCATTTCAGCACTAGGATTTAAAAAAAAAACATCACTAGAGAGCTTATGAAGTACTCTTGGCTTCTCTGAGGAAGGCCCAGGAACATTTCTGTAAGGGAACTAGATAGAGTGACTTGGAATGTAAGGGTTTGTTAATAGAGTTTGCCTTAGATCAGGATCACAGCATTTGAGTGTTGTTCCGTGTCCTCCTGTCCAGTCATTCCACACATATTATGGTTTTAAATTCTACAAGGGGATGAAGGACTACTTAGGGGAATAAAGAGCTGGAAGTAAGATCTTATGTAATTTTATAAGTCATTCTACTTGGCTTCATCTATCGTGAATAAAAAATTGATTCCTGGGTCCCTCCTAATGGGTACACTTGCCTATAGAAAACAAGTAAACAGAACTGTGTTTCTCTGGACCTCTGACATACTCAAATCAAGGTAGGATTCTAAGAACAAATCCCAGATTTTGTGAAGTGGATAGATTTAATGCACTTTTGACAATAAATATTTTTGCTGCATTATCTTCCATGCTTTGAGGAATGCTTAGTAGTGAGAATAAATTCATTATCCTATTTTCCACTGAATGTCCCATTTGTTCTTCTGGTATTTTTTTGTGGAACTTCTCTTATTTCCTGCTACCATGTGGAAATACTGTCATGTGCTTTAGAATTGTGCTTTTCTGTAAGAAATATCAGCCAGTTGTTGTTGACACTTTTGGTTACCACTTGACATTCTGACCTTATGATCATAAGAAAGTAAAATGAAATTAAGCACAATTGGAGTAACTTATAACACATACATATGTGTCGTGACCTCCAGTCCATTCTCATGCTGAAAACAGAGGCATTTGCTTACTAATGTGAAGCCATCTACGTCACTGTGTCTCAGAGACAGAGACTGTCATTCTTGATCAGACCAGTCACTTTTCTTGTACCAAGGGTTGAATTTAAAAGCAATGTGGCAAGTACAGCCTTGTTGTGGCCATCTTATTTTTTATTACAGAATACCTTTTGCAATGCTATTAAGAATCTGAGAGTGAGAGTCACGGACATTTTCATAGAATAGTATACCTTGGATTAAATAACAAGGAGCACTAGTGTCCCAGTGGTTAAAGTGTTTGACTGCTACCCAACAAGTGGCTTGAACCTACCAGTCATCGGCAGTAGACAATGACCACCTGACTCTGTAAAGATTACAGCCTTGGAAACGGTGAGACAGGTCTGTCTCCTTCAAGGTTGCTTTGAGTCATCATGTCAACAGTAGTAACATTAAATGACTGGTGAATTTCACAGTACATTCACAAGAGTGGCCCTGTAGGACGCAAGATATGGGTATTTTGAAAGAATGCCAATCACCTTAAAGTGGTGTTGCTTTTGATATGGAAGGAATGATTTTGTCAGCTAAATGAAAAGAACGTAGTCTCAAGGAGAGAGGAACCCTACCTGTGTCAAACTAGAAATCACACTCCACAAAGCAGACTGTAATTAAGTTGTTGGGTTTGGGTTTGTTTGTTTCTTTCTTCAGAGGTACATCACCAGACCTCTCTTGCATCTTACTTCTTAGTGGACTGGAACCTTCAGTTTTTCAGTTAACAGCTAAACCTGTTACCCAAGTATACCACACAGAGACATCGGAAAGTGTGCAAGAGAATCTTTTTTTTGGGGGGGCGGGGCGGGGAGGGCGCTGGTTGAACACTGACCCTTTATGAGACCCTTTATGAAAGTTATTGTTGTAAAAGGATACTGGAAAGAAAGTAGACAAGGTGAAGGGGACAGAACATACAGTGCTGAATGGAAAGGCTCCATCAAGCAAGACCCTCCCACGGAGTTGTGGCGAAATTTTGAAGTTCTTTGGATACAGTCCCATGACCACTTTGTGCTTGGGGCAGGGACAGGATCAGGAGGAGGTGGACTGAGAACGTCAATGGATATTGAAGGAATTTTATACTTGAATCTCAGCAGAGGACATTGACAAAGCATCAGCAGGGACAAGCAACATCAAAAGCGCCAGCACCTTAGTGAGCACGTGCCCAGCATGTACAGCATCGTGCTAAACAATGGTACCATGTGCTATCAGAGGAAGCAGTGTCATCATTGTTCACAGAGAGACAACATGATCTGCTAATTCAGAAAGGGTTTTTTTTCCATGAAAATAATTAGCTGTGGAGTCTCAATTATTATTAGCTGTCCCTTTGTCTTCTTGCTCATAGCAGTGTGTGGAAACGCACCCATAGACTCACCCATAGTGGTGAAATTTCTGATGTAACTACAGAACCAAATTTACAAATTGCTTAACGCGCATCATTCATAGATTTTACTTAAGTACTTGATCATTTTAACATAGAAAGTTCACATTTGTGGGAATATAGGAAGCTACTGAACAGGACATTGATGATCTGAAAGGTGTAATGCGTGCGTGTGTGTTCAGGATACTATAGACAAGATTGCAGACTCTCCTGTTTCTGTCTCATTATGTTGTTGTGATTCATATAATGGATGACTTCACATTTGAAATTGAACCTGGAAGCAGTGGATTTTATGTGAATAATCTGTGCTGCAATATGAATATTGAAGAAATTCGAAGAAGTCTATAATCAGGTATAACCCAACTCACCATCACCACCAACAAATCATTGCAATTGAATCGAGTGCAAATCTGCTCCCCTGAGATTCCGAGGCTGTCAGTTGTTGGGGAGCAGAAAGCCACGTTGTTCTGTCCTAGAAGGACGAGTAGGTTAGCCTGACTCACCTGGTGGTTAGCAGCTCAATAGGAAATCCCCTCCACCTGCAGGGCTCCTGACAGTCCGGTGTGAAATGATACCAACTTTTTCCCATGTTCTATACTTTAAAAAGAGCTTCCCTTAGTGTACCTGGTATCTGCATAATGGCTCCTTCTTTCTGAAATAGACCTTTCAGGGAAGTTCCTTAGTTTGAATGCTTCATGTTCTGGTCACTGAGGTATTGGTCTTGAAAAATGCTGCCGAATGTTCAAGAGAGGTGGTTGTCTTGCTTATAATTGCATGATGCTTGGCAAAAAATCCTGCTGCAAACTGCAATCCTTTCTTACTTCAAGAAAAGAATGTTGGGGATTCATAAAACCCCAATTAAGAGACATTTCACTTCTTCCCCTAACTATTCCTCAGTGCCAATATTTTGGGAAACAAGCGGAGGGCTACAAGGAGATCAGGATTGCGTCATTGATCCCCGGTAAAAACAACAATCATCCTGGCTGATAAATTTAAAAACTGGGCTGAGCAATTTTGTACATTTTGCTTTAATGAAGCTTACCCAGAAGAGCTCCTTTTTCTTTCTCCCCATACATTTCTCTACATGCATATGACATTTTCCCACAATTTAAGGAATTGCCTGCCAGAACACTAAGCAAAAGGAAAAGATAGGCTAGAGCAGAAGCAAACTGACAATTAATACATTTATTTCTTTTTGCCTTCTATATAAGTTAATGGGTGCTAATTAATAGGTACTAAAAAACCCAACATTGCAGAGTAGGATTATTAGACATTTTTGGTCCAATACGGTGACAACAGCTTCAATCAGTTTAATATACCCTCCTACAAGCCGTGTTTAATTACAGGGATTAGCAAGCGGTGGCTTTCTTAGTTAGCCTTAATTTTTCTAGATATATAACAGCCCCGAATCCTTGTCTCTTCCATTACACTCTCGTGGAGATGCTAACCAATGATGTTCTGGTGATGAGGAGAAACGACTACAGAAGGATCTTTGTAATTGGCTGAAATAATATCTCCCAGGAACAAGTGCACTGTAATCTTGCAAATCAAATTAAAAGCAAAACAAACTATTTTCTTTTAACTGTGATCACATTTAAATGTACTAAGAGAAGCAAAACAGTCTTATGGTTTATTGATGAGTCAGATAATATTCACCTGAGCAATATTCGTGGGAGGAAGCGGTTTCATTTTCGACATTGGCATCAGTTCTTAATCGGGAAGCAATGCATGCTATGTGACACTGAGTCTTGATGTTGCTGCTCTACTTCTCCTCAAGGGTTGGGAGGGCAGAGGTAACCCCATCATTAACCTGAAGGGTGAGGAAGTATCATTTTTCTAGCAGATGGAGAATAAGCCTGGAGATATCTATATAGAAAATGTTTGGCCTCTGTAGCTAGGAAGATGCCTGCCAAGTGGGGAGCTGGCAAAGAATAAGAAGGAGAAGGGGAGGGGGCGGGGGAGGATGTTGAAAGTTGATCCTTTGCTCTCCAAATGAGTTTTTGGTCAGAGTCTTTGAGCATAGTGTAAGAATGAAAAACAGAGGGGGAGGAATATTTTTCAGCTACTTTGCAATCTCATAATGTCAGCTTTTAGGATTGAAGAGAAGGAAAATATGGCAGAGAAGGAGGAAGCACACATTTTCTGAGATTAAAATATTACCTTTAAATATCTTGCTTCAACACTGCGGCCAAAGGCATTCCTGCTAGCTGCAAAATCTCTCAGTATCCTTGTGGTAGAAAGGATGAAGCACCTCTCTGCCCCACTAGGTGGAGATGTCGGTTTACCAACGCTCACTCAGCCTAAAAATGCCCCGTGAGAGCTCCAAGCGCTTGAACAAAAGTCTAAAATGTTTAAGAATGATCAATTATGAATCATGTTGGTTAGAAATTCACACTAATCTTGAAGGGGGGAATTAAAAGAAATACCTCCTCATGCAACAACAACAAATAACCCTCAACATGCAATTGTAAAGTTTTCCAGGCAAGTTATTATTTTTTAAGCTGTAAGTTCTGATGTTGAAGACTGGGCGAATAACCATGCCATGTTAGAAATTGTCTGCTGCCAATACACACATGTTTTCCTTTATTCTCACACCAGCTGCTAGCTCATGCTACCAGTGCTCAGGAACAAACAAACCAAAAGTACCTCTGGAAAACAAAAACAAAAAAAAGCAGAACTTCCTTTCCAACTTCACCAGTGGAAACATGCCAGCAACTGGCAGGAGTGGAGGATTGTTTGTCCGAGTTTCAGGGATTGTTTCTAAATGTGGTCCTTTTTGAGAATCTCATTACCTCACATCTAGATGTGAGAAGTGTGATTCACAGCACACTTAGCTAAAGGCTAGTTAGCTCTTGTCTTAACAGACTTAGGTGTCTAATATCACATTAATCAAACCTTAGTGAAATGAAGCATTTCGGTTTGTTTTGGCTGAGCTTCGTCTGTCTACCATGCCAACCCCTTTTCTTCTATGCAAACTTTTCTATGCCCATTGGTAGATGCCCTGGGCTATCAGATGGCTTCCAGAATAGACAATGGATACCAACCATTTTCTAGAAAGGCAGGGAGTCATTTAGTGTACCTCCTTTCACACTTGTTTCCCAGATATAAATACTCCTGAAGTTCATTTAATCATTCACTTACATACCCTTTCTCTCCCATTCTCTTGGTCTATTTCATAGAAAGAATAGATTTCCTCTAAGTTCCCCAGTAACCCTAGTCTTTCTGGAGTATGGATATTCCACCTGCCAGAATTCCATTCAAAGACTTAATTTCTCCTGGCGTAAAGGAATGCTCCATTTATGCCTGGGCAACTTAAAACTTAAAACTTAAAAAATTTAATCATTGCTGCTCTAAACCATGCATGTCAAAACTCTTCTATGGTGGGCATCAAAGTTGACAAAGAAATGAATGTGTAGGGTAGCGATCATCATATTAAATGATATCTAAAATTTTATTTGATACTTTGTCCTAGAAGTTTAAAGGACTCAGTGTATTTTTATCCCTTTGCTAAGTTATTTATTTTAAAATGTAGGAAATCATTTTAGTTATCACTAATTACCAGTGGAAGAAAGAAAGACCCCTAATTAAAAAAAAAACAAAGGAAGAAAAAGGATTTCTCTCCAAGATACAGCCTTCCATTTCACCAGTATGTCAACTGGTGCAAGAGACTAGGTGGAGCATCTCCTTGGGTGAATTTCTTCATCAACAAACCGCACGCAGGACCAGATGAGGTCAAGTCATTCCTTTACCATGGGTTTCCTACACAAGTTGAGTTCTCCGCCCTCTTCTGTCTCTGCTCTCTATAGCATATTTCATAACTGCACATGACAGCCTCACATGTGCAGCTTCCCCTTCTTCAGAGGTGGGGGAGCTAACATCTAGAATTCATTCTTGCTGAATAGACATCAAATAGTCCACCTCCTTGGCAGTGTAGTGCACTGTGGGTGCTGGCCGAGACCTGGCTCAGGCCTTTGAGACTTTCAGAGACTCATCACCCAGATGGAGCTCTGAAGCAGGGCCCACCCCAACGCCCCAGGAACAGGACCTCGGAGAAGACCCTTCTTTCACTAGTGGCCACAGCTTAGCCCAAGTCCCTGGAGCTTTTGAAAGAAACATTAAATTCAAGGTGCAAAGGGGACAAAACTCAGCTGTTGCTTTATTAGTAAAAATAAACTTGTGAAAAATAGTTGAAAAATTATTTTTCACTGTCTTAAAAGGTTCAAGACTTCAAAGAGGACTCAGAAGTTCAGGGGGAAATGATATTTAAAATTAGTGAAAGCTTCCTTGCAAACTTTTGGAAGCTGTCTCTCACATGTGCGAGCACTATGGCCATGGATTGATGTGATGGTGGTTATAGTCTGACTCGGATCTACCCCACTCTGTACAACAGAATGAATGTGGTCTCCTTCCGGGCAAGCATCACAGGCAGTGCTTTATTTGAGCCCACCGTGGCATTCACTGCATCTTTACATTGAGAATAGTGGTTTTCTCTTTTTCTCTGAGCCTCTCTTTAACCAAGTAAGATGTCCATCTCCAGGAACTGCTCCTTCCTGATAACTTACCAAATTGTGTGAGGCAAAGTCCCCCCAACTCGCTTGCGAAGAGCACTCTGTTGCACTTTTTTCCAAGATGGATGTGTTCTCTCTTGACAGCCTGTGGTGTATTCAGATACTTCCCAAGAACATAGTTCAAATGCAATGCTACTTCTCCAGTCTCCTTCAGTGTTGTCCACCTTTTGTGCATGAGGCACTGAGAAGATGGAAGCCCAAGTTCTCAGATGACATATTTATGTAAAGAGATCTTTAGCAGCAGATTTGCCAATTGCTGTATGTCCTTAGATTTCTTGGTTGCTGCTGCCACGGGCATCGATGGTGAATCCAAGCAAAGCGAAGTTCCTTACAATTTTGATCTTTATCCATTGTTCACATCAACTAATTGAATGCTATAAAAACTGAGGGAAATCATTACTATTATAATTTTACAGAAATTGAATTAAAGAGAAGGGATACATTTTTCCCGAGAAGACACAGTTGTGAATGATGAAGTTACAATTTACATCCTGGCTGGTGAATGGTAATGCCTATTGTTTTGAAATTATACCTACTATAATGCATGTAATCCATCCATATGTAATGTACCCACTTTGGTTAGCTTGCTATATCAGAGGTCCTCAAACTTTTTAAACAGGGGGCCAGTTCACTGTCCCTCAGACCGTTGGAGGGCCAGATTACAGTTAAAAAGCAAACCAACAAAAATGATGAACAAATCCACTGCAGCCCAGGATAAGTCGGCTGCTAAGCAGGACAGACAGCGGCAGTGAAAACACCTGGCAAGCCGGATAAATATCCTCAGTGGGCCGCACGTCGCCTACGGGTTGTAGTCTGAGGACCCCTGCTTGACATCGTAATGTATCATGAATCGATCCCATATACCGTGGGAGTTGGATGTCATCCAATCGATTCTAACTGGAAGAGATCACGTGGGCTAGCCGTGCTCCTCCGAGTTTTCTTGACCGAATTCGATCACCAGGAGTCGTAAACTGAAAAGTGAGTATGACTCACCAGATGGTGGTTAGCAGTTGTACACTGAACCGGGGCACCGCCACCAACATCTTTGCTAAAAGGTGTGTCTAAATAATCGCCTTAAATACCTCATTACCCCTTTTTAATAGAAAAGGTTTTCCTAGTTGACTTGTACATGTGATTATTCTTTAAAATGTCCTGTAAAAAACAAAGTCAAGTTTCCCAGAAGAGAGAAATTCATTTTTTTCTCAATTCAAATTCTCTTAGTATATTGAGTTATTTTTGCAATTTAGAATGTCAGCATGTCATTGGCCACCCCCAAATCACTGCAGGATATAATAGCATTGTGGTCATATAATGATTCTGTTAGAACTGTAAGTTTATCTGAGAGACACTATTGAGGAACGTAGTAGTTTTGAAACTCTGTCTACAAAATTCCTTCATAAAGGTAGAAAACAAGATAAAATATTTTTGGAACAAAACCTGATGTTGATAAGTTAAAAGAATTGTTTCAGGCAATACTCAGACAAATATCACATGCATACAAACAACACACTTGAGATTGCTTTTGAATAAAACCATGCAATCAAAACAAACATCTTTTGCTCCAGAGAGACTGACAAATTTGAACCATGCATACTAAAACGGATAGGTTAGGTTTGAACATAAACATTAAATTTCATTCAAACTGAACCTTTGGGGGCACAATCATACCTAAAAAAAATTAAAATCAGAACTTACCAAAAGCCATGAGGAAACTAAGTTTTTCTAACTCCCATAGCTCCACTCACTCCTTAGCCAGATCCTGCCCACCCCACCCCCTCCAGTTTTCTTCCAGCATTAGTCTAACTACCTCCTAATCAGTTACAGATTGTGAGGGGGAAAATGGAGTGCTCACATAATCAGCTTTCTCTTCAAATATTAAATATTAAAAAAAAAAGGTTTCAGAGAAATCAGTCCTTGATATGATCATTCACCGACATGTATGTTCAGTACGTATACACAAAAATGCCTCTCACTACTCAGGCACTGCATAGCTGAGCATTATGGAAAGAAAGCTCAAATTTAACAAAATCGTGGGGTGAAGAGGAAAATTGGTCCATCAGAAAGCTTTCCACTCGATAGTTGTTTTGGCTGAACTTAACTCCGTACTTAAACTTCAGCCCTCTCCCCTCCCCACCTCCCCCCAACCCCAAAGTAATCATTTGAAATGACCTAAATTGACCCAGGAGGCAGACTTGGCTTTGTTTTACTTTTGGCTTTACTACCTTCTCGCCAGGATCAAGCCTGGGAATCCAGGGCTAGACCCACTTTGATCTGATCCGTCCACATAAGAACAATCAGACTGGCACCGGTGACCCCTGCTACCCTTTGAGTTGAAATGCAGTTGCTTCATCTCTGTCACTTTTCATTTTGCGACTCCCTGGACATTCCAACAAAAGCACGCTTCCTGGATGTTTTCGCCATTCCATCTGGAAACAAACAAACAAAACAAAATGTTTGTCCCATCGCATCCTGAAACAAACAAACAAAAACCAGGAAGATGCCTAACCTGAGATGCTTCTACGATGACAGAACATATGTTTGATCAAAATGCAACGCCATTCATCTTTGATGGCTCTTTGTCGATCATGGTGCAGGAAGGCTAAGTGAACGTCATGAAAAGACATTTATCTAAATTATCCTTATAAAGTGTCATCACTGAGGATAAAAAGAAAAATGAGAGAGCAGGCCAGTCTGCAGACAAATGCCTTTCTCTTTCATTAATAGTGGAAAAATCATAAAGACGCATCAGGTCAGTGATATTTTTTCATATTCTATGTAAACAAGGGTTGGGGGGGTGGCTCAGCGTTATCTCTGTGGTTCATTATTCAACTTCTAAAAAACACCTTACAATGCCCGGTGAGGCAACCACCTGGACATAAACCAGGAGAATATTCCCCGAGCTCACTGATAGAAAGCCAGTTACCAAATTGTAGGCAAATATAGGTAATGTCTGAGCAAGGAGATAAGAAGATAAATGTAGAGTTCCCCTTAATTAGCTTTTCTTAATTAAAAACAGCAGCAGTATTGTGATCAAAATGATCTCTAGTGGGAGTATGGTCACTTGGTCTTCTGGGTATCACTTCAAGAAAATGAGAATTTTTTTTTATCCTATTCCAGGATAAATTATGCACTAAAGAAGGAGTAAATGGTGTCTGCGCGCAGCGTCCCTTTGGTTTTTATCTCTGTGAGATGGATGTGCCTCTTGCAGTTTTGAGAATGGTGTGGGGGCAGACTTAGCCATCATTAGCACCCCAGGACGGATCCAATTCACTAATTACTTATGCTGTCCTGGTTCACTGAGATTTAAGTACCAAGTCAATCCCATTATCGGCAGTCTCCCAAGCTTGCCAGACTCATTCGTCTTCCATGGAAAAGAAGCACAAGGGTTATCAATTGGCCCCCCGCAATACTTGGGATTTTCCCACTCCAGAAGAAGGAAAGATTAAGTCCTGACCCAAGTCATGGCTGCTCTAAGCTGCTGCTTGGGCGTGATCGAAGTAAACAGTGACAGCTATGCATAACTAAGTGAAGGACCAGGAGGTTAGAGCCAGAGAGCAAGGAGAAGGAGGAGAACACACACACACACACACACACACACTCACACACTCACACACACGAAGAGCCCTCCTGCCCTGCCAAAGCACCAGGACTGTGGTTTCAGGCAGCTCTTCGCATCACCTCTGAGCTACAAATGACAATTCATCTGTTACCCACACATGATAATATAGTCAGGAATCAGAAATTAAAATATTCTAAAGGCCCGAGGCCCCCTCTAAGAAGAGACGGGGTGGGGGAAGGGACCTGCGAGAGGAAGCCCGGAGTCTGGGAGAGCCCTGCCTTGTGAGACCTCCTCCACGTTAGACATGTTTCATGTCTGCGTGGCTCCGAGGCCTTGGCTGTTTGGGATGGGTGATTGGCACCTGCTCTGCTGTGAGGAAGGGCCTGGCAGCGATTGGCAGCACTGTCACGTTCATTTGCACACTTTATGAAGCAGCAGTGTGGCTACTAATACAAAAAAGAATCTTCTGAGCAGCATGACATCCCTTGGAATGGAATATTTGTCTTTACAAATGATTGCTCTGCTGCCAGCACTTGACATGGTGCTCGCAAACATGTGTAATTGTTGGAAGTGTAATGATGATTATTTGCATATTTAATGTTCAAACAGTACTGAAGAAGCAACTTAGACTGAACCTTTTAGAGGAAGATTTGAATATGTTCAGCGTCAGCCAGAGGAGTCCCGGGATGTAGGAGGCATCTGATGGAGAGCAAATGTATGGATAATTGGCTTAAAGTTAAACTGAACCTCCTCCTTGGAGCTTTTATTAGCACATAATAGAGCTCCCTGGACCCACATGCATGATGGAAGTTCACCAACACAAGAAAGGCACTTTCTCTTGGCGCTGGTTCAAACATAAACTGCAAGACACCCTGTATCAGCCTGGTTGAACATTAACCAACTGTGAATGCAGGAACACCAGCCAGGAAATAGGAATGAGAGTTTTGCTACCACCAGGAAGAATGACAGGCGCTGAATTCATTGTCCATTTATCTATTGGCAGTTGAGAACTGTCCACCCATCACTGGACCCCCAAAGAAATCATTCTTGAGGAACAATCTTCAGTGAACCACGAAAATAGCTTTGTGTTCAGATTTCTAGGGAGAACATTCTCTGCTTTTCTTGTAAATGTTGATGTACTTCTAAGAGTATTTCCCAGTCTTCAGTTAGACGGAGTTCTTTTACTCACAACATGCTTTAAAAATAAAAGGAGCAATTGGTTTTTTAAAAGAAAGTGGAAGCCCTTCTAATTCCTATTCTTCACTTCCTTTCCTGCCAATATTTCCCTGTGGTGACCATTGAAAAGAAAAAAAAAAAAACTTCACTGCCACCAAATTGTATAATACTGACCCCTCGTGACCCTATAGCCCAGCAGAGAACTGTTCCTCTGCATTTCAGAAACTGGAGCCACTCTTGGGACAAGGGAGCCATATCTTTCTCCTGCAGAGCTGCTGGTGCTTTTGAACTGCTAGTCTTGCAGCTGCACCTCAACTACGCCCTCGAGGGCTCCTCCCTGTCATGGCCATAATGTGTCAGACTAAATATTCGGCCTTCCTGCTCCCTCATTGTGAACAAATGGTTTTGCAAGACCTTGGTAGTTCAAAAGGGGCTCTTTCTCCAAGTCACAAGAAAGAGTGCCTCCTATAGAAGATACCAGAGAAAATGCAGAACTCAGAAAATTCCTTTTGTGAAGATAGTTCATTACACCCAATTTATTTTTTTAATATAAAACACACTTCTTCGCTTGCTACAAGTATCATTTGTGCATCTATAAACATAAAAATATGTAAAAATAGGAACATAAACAGTTAAAATGATGGGTTATTGTGTTTACTATTAAAATGCAAAGCTAACTAACTATATGTCACATCACAATTACTATGTAGGCATAATTTTATTGCTATTTTAAAACAATCTTTTTTGGAACTGTTATTTTTTTTACTTTGCAGTTAAAATTTCTCTTTTTGAAAGTCACTTTATTGGGAACTCATACAACTCATTACAATCCATACATATGCCTAATTTCTTAATAGCCCCAAAGATGTCAACTCTCTGAGCCACTATGACCTGCAAACTTTCTGACCCGGTACTAACTGGGTCTTCCCAGCAAATCAACTTACATCTGAGAAACCATCTTGAACAACTTGCAACACGGAGACTAGGCTGCGTGCTCCGAGACAACAGAGAAGGAGGTTTCAGATGGTGGTAATCATCTCAGAGAAAACACACCTCATTGAAATCAATAGAATAATTTCTGATAATGTACCCACTTGATCAGATAATTTGGTCTTTCACCTGTAGTGAACAACTTTTTTGAGCTATTAGAGCCTCTTATTTGGGGCTAGCCTGGTCTTGGCATTCAAAATATGCTGAATAATTAGCTTTTTTTATTTTTCGACATTTCTCCCTCCTCCTTTTTCCCTCTCCTCTGTTGATACAATCCTCCCCCAGCTCACTCTCTCGAGCCCCTCCTCCAGCCACATCTCGGATGCCCCCTGTCCCTAGTCACATTGGTAACAAGCCATTTCTCATCACCAAAAATGTACAGTTCTTTGAGAGGCAGTGCAATAAACCTGACTCAATTATCATCATGTAAATTGATTTTTTTAAAAATCTGATGGGTGAATAGACACTAAACATCTCCATATCCGACCCTGTCATCTAAGCCCTGGCTCTTGGCAGAACCTGCACATGATTGACAACACTTTTAATGAACCTTGTCTGTGGGGCATATAATAATTTACCCGCAGTGAGCAAGATTTGGAAACATTACCTTTGCACACCTGTCACATAACTAATTCCTTCAAAATTAAAAGTTACATGCATTTTGGAGTTCCTAGGTAGTTCAAATAACTAGCCAATAGGTTGGTAGTTCAATTCCAGGAGTTTCTCTAGAAAAGAACTCATGAAAGATTCTGAGTTCTATGTGGAATGAGTTCTAGAGTCGTGAGGCAGCATTGACTCAATAGCACCTGATAGATGTATTTTACTCATGATAGCCAGCGCGTAGAGCAGTAAATGTAGGGGCATCAAGATAGGGAGTAATAATATCAGCACTCCTGTATTTGCAGATGCATGTCTAAGCTCATTTTAATCCTTCCATCAAGAGGATGAGACAAGGACGCTTAATACAAAGAAACCATTTTTACGGATAAGGTAATTTTGACATCAAGGATTAAATAATAATTCCTAGGGTCACACACTTCATGAATGACGCGACTGAGATGGAGATTCGGGTCAGTTATGGTCCTGTAAATTACTAAGTATGGTCCATTTAGCTGTAATTTCTGTAGCTCACACCAAAAGAGTGTGGGGGGCTAGGCAAAGGTGAGGTTCTCGTGATGCAACCAAGGGATTGGGTAGCTTAATAATAGCACCAAAAGGGGATGTGACATTTTTGTGAGAGTGAGGTCGTGCAAACAAAATGTATGGAATTCTAACATGATGACAGATTAGTCAGCTTTGCCATCCAGCTGGTTTAAAATGAGCCCCCTGCAGGCAGAAAGGTGGATCACATAGCCATCCATACAGCAGAGACGTGAGTAGAGAATACCCTTCAGGCTTGACGTCCCTTCTCAGAACCACTAGATCCAGGAGGAAGGGTTGTGGCACCAGAGACAGCAATAGAGGACAAGAAACAACAGAGAAACCAGCCTGAGAGGCAGAAGAACCAGCCCTAGACAGAAGGGTGGGCTTCCTGGAGCCCCGAGTGAGAAAGCTGAAGGCCCTTGACCAGATTTGCTGGAAGATTAGCTTGCCTCTGACTGCGTGCCCTCTTAGCTTAGCTAAAAGAGTCTTGTAACATTTGCCCCAGCAGAACTGGGACTGAGCTGAGGAGCCAAGGACCGTACAGAGTGCCTGGCTGGGAAGAGGCTGTGTTTCTTATCCTAAAGTATAGGAAGATGCTTCCCAGATAAACCCCATAACTTTGAGTATGGTATGTGAGTTCTGTGTAACCACTTATCACAGGCAACATAGGAGCAGAGGGTGCCATGGAGAGGATGATTGGTGGCTGAATTAGTAAAATGTTGGAGGTTGGAGCCTTGTTTGTCCTCTACCTCTTAGGAATTGATGTTGAACTACCAATGTTGGACGTGAGTATCTCTCCATTAGTTAAGTGAAGGGAGCTCAGATACTGCCCTATACTCCTTTTAGACTAGAACCATAGCCTTTACTTCTAACCACTCCTATTAGCTACTAGAGTTATTCCTGTCTTCTTGTTAACTTTGGGCAATGTCTTTATCTGCTAAAGCAACCTAATCTCATTAGACTATTTCAGAGCATTTGTACAAGACTTTGCTTGCCATTTGCTGTGTCACTTTAGAAAGAAACATCTCTAGAGTGGAGACAACCACAATTGACCCCCCAGGAACAGTTCATTACTCTCCGACAACATGGAATAGGGAGAGAGCTAAGGGAATTATTTTTTAATATACTATTAAAATGACCCTCGGGATACAAAGTTGAATTTTATTTCTTGTTAAATTCTTTGAAGAGCAAAGTATTAAAAAAAAAACATATGACAATAATTAGCAGTATTTCTTCAGGGGTTTGTTGGTTTGACCTTAGCCTTTTAATCTGTCAAAGTATGCTAATCAGCCTGACAGACAGAAAGATAAAATGCAGAGGCAGACTCACTAGTAGGGAAAGAAGCAATATGTGAGGAGAAGGAGAGAGCTGTAGGGGGAGCAAAAAAGAGGTGAAGGGAAGTAGAGGTAGTGGTCAAGCCAGGGGGCACCCAAAGGTTCAGAGTGTGAAAGAACCTTGTAAGTGAAGCCCTTTTTTCATTCTAAGCACCGAAACCATAAGGAGGACCATCCTATATATGTCCCAGAAATGTTATTTGCATCATGTGTGGCACATTGAATAAACATATAGCTTTTAAAAGCTGTGCATGTGGTTGCAATGGTGATGAAATGAATGGTCTGAATTTAGGGTCTGGATTTGATAGTGTTTATCATTCCAACTAAGCAACGTGACACTCTATGATTTTGGAGGGGCACTTACCCATTTGGGGTGCAATTCATTGCGCCTTTAAATGTAACCCACAAGATGGGTGGTTCAAATCCACTCACAGAGATCTCTGAAAAAAAAAACAAAACATGGCTACCTACTTTCAAAAAATATGATGCTGAAAACCCTACGGAGCAAAATACTATTCTGATTCCTGTGGGCTGCCTTGTGCTATAATCAATTGTGTGGTAAAGGAATCAGTCACTGCTCATGAAGTGTCCCTGCATTCCTCCATGTGTTACAGACATCCGCATCGTAGCAAGGCTGGGAGCACTTGCAGATGGACATCCAAGAAAAGATTCTCCATTATTTCAACATGAAGGAAGCAAACATCCTCAAAACTGGACAAATAAATAGCCAGATTTACAACTGAAGAAAATATTTAAGTGATCACCGATTTTATTTTACTTGGATCTGAAATGAATGCCCATACAAATTGCCATCAGGACATGCAGTGATGTATTGCATTCATAAAAATCTACTTCAAAGTACCTCTTTAACATATGAAGTTACAACTCCGTCACCTTGAAGACTAAGATGTCCTTTCTCTACGTCATGATAATTTCCATAGCTTCCCATGTGTTTTAGTCTGGGTGGACTAGAGGAGCAAATTCAAGGACACACATATGGATATAAGGAAAGGGTTTATATACAAAAGGAATGTAACACTGAGAAAGCATCCCAGCCCAGTCCAGTTCAAAGTCATAAGCCCGATATTAACCCATATGCCCGAAATCAGTCTATAAAGTCGTCTTCTGACTCACAAAGTCACAGGTCAGTGGGTGCAGAATCCCGGAGTTGTCAGGGGTCTCCCATGGCTCCTCACTTTCAGGGCTCAGGGTCCATCAACAGCATGCCGCTCCAGCTTCAGTAGTCTGGCTCCATCAGGGCAAGGCCATATGGTCTCTCCGAAGGTTCCTCCAGTTTCTCAGATGCTGCCATCTTGCCTTGTCCATGATTCATTGTCTCTCAGACTAACTCCCAACAACTGGGGGAGACAGCTTCTCATCTTCACGAGGGAAATATCGCAAGATTTCTCAGAAGTCTCAGGAGAAAGTCATGCCCACATAGAGGCCTCATTGGCAGGTCAGTGGCTATCTCCAGATTAACATGCTAGACCCCTACATTTCAATCATAAAATTAACATAAGCACATGACTGTCACACTATGTATTCAAAAGCTGGGAAATGAATAAGGACCACCAAAGAAGAATAGATGCCATTGAATAGAGTGTTGATGAAGAATACTGAATATCCCTTAGAATGCAAGAAGAAAGAACAAATTGGTCTTCAAAGAAGCAGAGCCAGATTTCTCCATAAATGAAAGTATTGCAATAAATTTTTATACACACTTTGAGCACATGATCAAGAGGGACCATGTCTCGACAAAGACATCATGTTTGGTACAGTACAAGAAGAAGGGTGAAGACTGGAAGCAAGGTGGATTGTCCTGGTGGCTTTACCAATGAGCTCAGGTAGAGTGATAATTCTGAGGCTAGCACAAGACCACAGTATTTCTGGTGGTCGTGTACCACTATGAGTCAGAACTGAATTGACAACACCTAGTAATAAAGCAACATTGTCTGGCTAAATGGATGTAATATGCTTCCTTTTTCCAATGAAATGTCTAAGAATTTGGGTGTGACCTTTCGGCTTTCTCTTCTTCTACAGAGGTAGGTGAAAACTCTGAAATTAAGATAGTGCAGCTACACTGTGTGAGTGATCACTATTTTTCAGTGTTTTCAGAAATGAGGTGGAGTAAAAGTGACCCAATGAGACATATAGTTTGAGCAAGAAATAAACTTTTGCTGTGTTAAGCCATTGATTTCCTGTATTTAAGTACTGCTGCATGCCTGGGTTTTTTTCTGACTAAAGGTCATAGAAATATAAAAATAACTAAATTAAGTTATTGAATCACACAATTCATTTGAATTCACACCTCATCCACCAACCACTTAGTCAACTAATATGCCTAAATCAGATAGAAAAAGTCAAGGGAAATTACAGAATTCCTCACCCATCATACATTGACTAAGATGCTTCACATAAACCATTTCACTTTGAGCTCCCGGATTAGCAGAGGCTAGACCTTAGCCTTTCATCATTCATAAAATAAAAAATGAAATGTAGCTCTAAGATATAAAATGCCTAAGGAATTACATATGTTGTCGTGAGTCACTCTCTAGCTGGCTTTCACTGTGTACAGAGTTAAATCGCCCCACTGAGTTTTTGAGGCTGTGACACTTCACAAACAAGTCACTAAGTCTATAAGTCAAATGCTGGGTGGGTCTGTATACCAGCCATCAGTTCATAGTTAAGCACTTAGTCATTAAGGAATTCAGCAAAACATCTTCATTTTTTCATCTTTCTAAAATATGAAAGCACTTTATTTCCCACCTTCAAACACAATACTTCAAACAATCCACATACTTGCAGATATTGGGTCAATGAGAGGGTCCTTGAGTCCTAAAAATAGAAAGTATAATAAAAAATATTTGAGAATCACCAAACGAAGTGCTCTGGATACAAATGGATTGAACCTAGAATTGGGGAGATAGGGACTGCCCATTTCTGAATACAGATGGATTGAACCTAGAATTGGGGAGACAGGGACAGCCCATTAAGGTGACCCACAGAAAACATGCTCTATCATTCATACTAATTTACTCAATGAACTTGCATAAAGTCCCTGCACTGAGCCAAGTTTGTCTTGACTTTGGCAATGCAATGGCAATCTTGACACATCTTTGTCCTCATGGTAGGGATGCCACCAGGAGAAGAACTGATGCTTATCACTTTGAACTTAACAGCTAGTTCTTTAACCCATTGTCTCCATTTCTCAAAGTGAAATTTTCTTCCTTTTGTTTGTCTTTCCAATATAATTGTCCCACAGTTTGTGTCTTTTCCAATAATCTCTCCTAAATATGCGTGTGACTCCTGTGCCCTTTAAGTTTTCCTTATTTTAAAACTATTTCTTAAGTGTATTATAATCCATTCAGAGACCTCTTCTTCCAAAGTGTTCACCTGAATATCTATAGTGATCACTAGTCCTAGCACCTGTACCAGCTTGACCACCACTACCAACAGCTCTCGATCTTCATGCCATATCTAAAATATGCAAGGCACTGGGTGTGCCAGACTCTGCCTTAATGCTTAGCATCATTATTTATTTGCATGTTCGTTTACATATGCTTCAGAAATACTAAGACCAGCACTGATAGTGTAGTCGGTATATGTCAGTATAAGTCAGTATATGTCAGCAATTTGAAACTATGACCTGTTCTTGGCAGGCAGGTAGGGGTGGGAGATGGAGAAAGGATGAGATTTTTAAGCTCCTGTAAAGTGTTACAGATTTGGTAACACACCAGGGCAGTTCTACCACATTCTATGGGGCTTTCTGTGAACAGAAAGCAGCTTGTTAGCTGTGAGTTTGGTTGGGGTTTTGGGAAGTGCGGAAGCCAAGGTAGAAACCCGTCTCATTGACCTCAAAATCCATTCTATAGTGTGCCGAAGAACCCATTAGAAGCCATTTAAGCATGCCCAAAACAAAATTCTGTATTGCACCCAAGTCACTCTTGCAAAAACTTCCAATTCAATAAAAGCACCATTATCAAGCCAATTATCTCAGCCAGAAAGCTGGGAGACATTCCCATCCATCACTCAGCAGGTCCTGTAGATTTAGACTTCTTAATTGCTCTCAAATTTGCCAATTTTCCTCCATTTCCATAGTCATTGTCTTGGTAGAGTTCCCCCTTAAGACTCCCAAGCAAAGCCTTGCCTGTCCTGGGTCTCTTTCCTAGTCACTGTTGACACTGCTGCCTAAGAGACCTTTCCACAATGCTGATAGGAACAAGATATTCCCCAGCTAAACCCCTCCAGAGCTATTTTGAAGCCTGCACAATAAAGGCCCAAGCGTCTGTCTGCCAGACGCAGCCCTGTTTTCTTTGCTCACACTCCTGGGAGAAGGGCCATCTGGCAACTCTCCTGCCGTCTCACCAGAGGGCCTTTGCCCAAGGTCTTTCCTCTCACAGCAGGATCCACTCCCTTCTCTTCCTCGGCTCATTTCTCATTATATTTAAGTTTCAGATCAGGTGCTATCTCTGCCTTTCTACCACCTGTCCCGAACTTTTAGCACAGTTCTCTACAGGAATACATCAGAGCCTGGAAGCAACCCAGTAAATATGGACGGCGCAAATATTGTTTTATTTTCATTTTACAGTGGTAGAAAAGTAAGGGCATAAAGTGTATGGACTGCCTGCCGAAAACATGTTTACTGAAGAATTCAATAGACTGTTCCTTGATAATGAGTCAGTGCTAATTCGTGATGACCTCATGTCTGCAGAGTCGAATTCCTCTTGAGGATTCTCGACGGTGTGACCGATGAGAAGTAGGTCTCCTTGTCTGTGTTCCAAGACTCCACTGAGTGGATCTGAACTGCCAAGTTTTCAGTTTAGCAGGCCCATGCTTAATCGCTTGTAAATTTCTTTTACTTCTAAATCCTGTGTTCTTCCAGATAATTTATTTCCACTTGGACTCTAAAGGGGCTATAAACCTATTGTTATTTCAAATTAGTCTTCCTACAGAAGGAAACTCTATTTTTGAACTACACCTCCCTCCTCCCCCCAGCTGCTTATATAGGCTAGAACCCTGTTTGCCTTCTTCCCTGTTCTCTTTGTCTTCTGCAATGTGGACAAGGAGAGGACTGGCTGATGCAGGGGTTACAAGATGGGCGGCATTCTGAAAGATCAGGGGCTTCTCTGCAGGACAGCCCCTTCTACTCCTGCAAAGAGTGACCATCTCCGAAATCCACAGGGGCAGCCTGTCAGATCCGGCAGGATCACTTTGAATCAGAATCAACTCCATGGCAGTGGGTTCGGTTTTGAGTTTTTATGCTGTATTTTAAATCTCAGTTGTCAATCTCTGAATGATTGAGCTGGGAAAACCTCAGTGATTTCTAAGAGCTTGCTTTGTTTGCTATGTTTGACATGCCCCCCAAAGTAAAAACTCGAGCATGTGCTCTGGCCAATGCCTTCCCTAACAGCATCTGTGTATTGTTCATTCCACAATCCTCATCAATGGTCAGTGTGATAGTTAAGCTAGAGCTTTGGACATATGCAGCCGAGATGCTGACGTGACTCTGGTAAGTGCTGTACTGCCAACCACAACACTGGTGGGCCAAACCTACTACGAGTGACCTCTACTCTGCAAAAGGGTAAGTCTATCTACTTCTACAGTCACTGCCTTAGAAAACAGAGAGTCACTGGGCTTCAGAATCAGCTTTGTGACCACAGGCATTCTTTGGGCCATCTTCCAGCTGATGAATGGATGCAACTACACTGACTGAAGCAAAGGACAGAATGGCAAATGGAGCAAGAACTGAGTTTCCATTCTAATTAAGGCTCTCTGATTCGTAGTAACTATGTGAATCTGTCATGGAACCCTGGTGGTGTAATGGTGATGTGTTTGGCTGTGATCTGCATCATCAGTGATTTGAAACCACCAGCTGCTTCGTGGGAGAAAAACTGGACTTTCTCCTCTAATAAACAGTGACCCTCTGGGAAACCCATGCTGGAGTCAGCTTTGTCAGAAGGACTGTGAGTTTGCCTTTGTGTTTGTTGAGTTTGTCATCTACACATCAGTCCTGGCTCCATAGTTTCTATGTCTGACACAATAGATAAAATGGACCTTGGGAGAGTTTTATGCTAACTAAATGCATGGTTCCCATTAATTGCTAGCCATAGATAAGGCACTTCCCTTGATCACCATTTCTCCCATTTATTCTATTTTTCAAATCATAGTTTTTTTGAAATGTAATTCACATATCATAAAATTCACCCTTTGAAAGTATATCTTTTAGAGCTTTTATTAAATTCGGAGTTGTACAATTATCCTCACTCTACTTTGGGAACATGTTCATCATCTTAGGGGGAAAAATCTTCTAACAAAAATTCCCTGTTTCCCACTTCTTCCACCTGGTAACCACGAATCTACATCATGTCTCTTCAGATTTGCTTCTTTTATATATTACAAGTAAGTAGAATTTTTTTTAATTGGTAGTCTTTTGTGTCTGAACTCTTTCACTTAGCATGTTTTTTAAGGATCAGCTATTTGATAGGATGTCAAACATCCTTCCTTTATAAATGGACAAATAATAGCCCATTGTTTGGAGGCACCTACATCTTACATTTAGCTAGCAGTCACAAGAAAAGGAATTTTGATCTTTTAGACTATAGGCAAGTGAAAGACCTTAGAATGTATATATTTTTAATCTCACTGAAAAAGTCCCTATTATCTTATTGTTACTATTATTAAGTGCCATTGAGTTGGCTCCAAACCATATTACGCTATTTTAAAACACAACGAAAAACTGCTCATTCCTTTGGCATGCTCATCATTCTTATAATATTCAAGCTCATCATTACAGTCACTGAGTTAATCCACTTCAGTAATAGTATTCCTTTTTTTGTTTTTGTTTTTGCTTCCTTTTTACTCAACCATGCATGATGTCTCTCCTGATGGTCTCTCCTGATAACATCTCCAAAGTATGTGATAGGAAGTCTTATCATTGCTTTTACATAGCACTTCTAACAGCACTTCCAAGATAAATCTATTTAGTCCTCCAGCATTCCAAGGTACTTTCATTATCCATTGCCAAAACCACAGTTGCGATGCATTTCTTCTCTGGTCTTGCTTATTCAATGTTCAACTCTCACGTGTGTATGAAGCAATTGAAAATATCATGGCTTGGCTCCTGTCGTCCTCAAAGTAGCATCCATGCTTTCAATGCTTTCAAGAGATCTTGTTCAATAGATTTATCCAACACAATGCCTCCTTTGATCTTTTGACTACAGCTTCCATAGACATTGATTGCAGCAGATGTCTGACCATGGGGCTAGAACATCTATTGTGGTCAGAGTAAGATAAAATCTGAACCTAAAGCTAAGAATTTTATACTTCAATATGTAGATAATCCAGATAATGATTTTGAGATGGGATCAGGGAAAGGAGATTTTGAGTGATTTGAATCTTTTTCCATGACCAAGGGCACAAGACTATTTGGAGAAACAAACATTGACTGTGGACAAAGAAACTAATGTAATATTTCAGTGATGGGAGAGACAAAGTAATATAGGGTTCATGTGCAGCATGAGTCAAGGAATTACTAAACCTTTTTGAAACTTAACTTGCCAATAGTTTTTCAATATTAGCTTTAATATATAGGTGTATTTATTTGTAAATGTGCACTTCTATTACTATTGTAGAATGCAGTTATATCCAGTATAACAATTCAAGAAAATAAAATTGACAAATTGTGATAAACATAAATGCAATCAGAAGTCCTGATGGACTTTTCTTTTTGAGGTACATTGACTTCAACCCCACCTTATCATTTTTTTTTAACAGTGTATCTACTCCAGAAAAGATTAAGATAGCAAAGTTGTTCCTCTTTCATGTGCTGATGTAAGTTTCAGACCTGGAAATAGGTCTTCACCACAGCAAATTACTTTATTCTCAAAATAGCAACAACATTGGGATTTCAAAGATTAAGCTATTCAGGTGATTGTGGGGACACAGAGACAAAGGTGCTCGGTCCTCTTTCAGAATTAGCCTGGAGCTTACTGATACCAGAAGAAATAGGTCTCGGTTTCCTTAAAAGAAAATGGCATAAATCACAAACACATTTTGAAGTCCACATTTTGACTCCTTCTGAAGAACTTCCCTGTTATTTGTGATACTGACAACTGCCTTCAGAAGGAGGCAGGATTCAGTTACTCATTGCATTCCCACAATCACTGGAGATGTCAAGGAAAATTTGTTCTTGGGCCTCATATTCAGATTTTTTTTAAAGCAAAAAGTTTTATTTTTTTGGATTAGTCCTAACTTCAAATGTTACATTATACATCTTTTCTTTTCAAAATCCATCCTTTACAGGGAAGACAAGTCTATCTGTGGGGTCTTTTGGGATTCCTGCTGGGTGAGCAAAATTTGTAGTTGAGGAAAGTGCTTCTTAGTTCTGCTTATGCTTTTTGAGGAAGAAAAAAATGACTGTCGACTGTCCAGATGTGTGTGTTCTGAACATCAAGGCAGGGCTCGTGCCTGGAAACTAGACATCTCATGCTTATAGTTCACAGAACTCAGATCCTTCCTCTCCGATGCCCTCAGAGTGGGGTTTGCATAGGAGTGCCAAGACGGCTCTTCAGGAAGGAGAGAACGTTTCTACATCGACCTTGGTGTTTAACTGTTCTGCGGCATGTCTCACAAGTAACCAAAAAAAAAAAAAAAAAAACCTTTGGCATCTTTGTACATCATATTATGCAGCATCTGAATATGCAAACTCAATTTTGGAGACCATTGGTCCAGTCTTTCCATCTTTTCAAGACCTGGGAGTAAAAAAAAGACAAAAGATTGTGGGAAAAGATTTTCACAAATCCATATTTTATATTATTTTATGCATTCATTAAACAGTATTAACTAGGCAAGCCAACTTCATCTGTATAAGAGAAGCTGGTCTATTTCTTCTTACTAAATTTGATAGAGATGAGTATGTATCAGAAAAGGTAGAACAGCATCAAATATAATGATCATTGGAGACTGGAAAATAGATATCATAGGACCAAAGATGAAGACCAAAAAATAAATTCTGTTAGATTCTAGATACAAGAGGAACATATGATGGAGATGTTTAGAAAGAAAGCAGATATGTTGATCCAGAATGCCAAAGAGACATTGTGACAAGGATGTCTGGGCATCATCTAAAGTCAGGGGTGATGTCTTTCTCAAGGAAGACCTACTTTTTGGGTTTCTTTCAAAATAAGGGGTAAGGCATCTATGGCAGGACATAAAAATCTAAAAGGTAGTCAGTGCTTTCTTCTGCTGCTTCTTGATTTTGAATTTCAAATACTATTTGCAAATATCTCTAATCTAGTTACACTCTTTTCATGTTTATGTCCATGTGGTATCAGTCCCCATTTGTAAAGTGATTCCCCCCCCCCCACCACCACCCATATTTCTGACCAGAACGGATCCCATTTCTTTGTTAAAAAAGGGATCAAGGGATCATTTGTCAACAACAAAACAATAAAAGGACAGAGGTGTTTCAACGTTCTTTTATCCTTGTCTGGGTTGGCTATGATCAATAGTAATGATAGTCAACAACTCAATTCACTCAACGAAGCAATTTGAATGCAGTAAAATAAGAAGGAATGCCTTTTGAGGAATTTTTCCATGGGAATTTTGTCCGCCTTACTTGCTACTTTTGCAGCAGGTCTCTTGCATTACAGTGGGATTTCTATTAGGAAAAACAGCTACCATATTATTTTTTGCAATTTGTTTTTTCAAGAAAGAAAATGTCACCAGCTGCTAAATGTGTCATTTCTGCTATTACAATTATATGTAACCAAAGTCAAAGGGATTCAAACTTGGTGTCATCCAGAATGGAAACAATTATTAACATTAAGTGAAATATATACAATAGGCAGTGGAGATTATTGGAGATATGCCTGTTGTTAAAGAATGGTAGACAATGCGGTTGGAAACACGAAGTTCGTGTAGCAAACAGAGACAATTTTCCCAGAGTAGAACCGGGTGTGTGGCCAGGATCATTGAAGTGAGGTGCTTAGACTGGAGTGAGTGCACAAGTCACATTTCAAGGGTGTGAAGAAGTGGAAGGTTTGGGAAGTAGATGTGGATTAAGTTCCCTCTGAATGGAAGATAGAGCGGCAGTCAAAGAATTAAGGAGTGTGTCTGGTTTGGATGTTGGGTTTACCAAAAGTTGAGTACATCTTTAGGCTGAATGACAAAACTAGCAGAGAGAGAAAAAGTAATAATAATAAATGCAGACAGAAGAATCACAATCGTATCTGGAAAAACACAAGGTCTGAGTTAAGGAAAAGTTCTCCCATCACTTGAAATAGCAAATAATGTGGAATACATGTAAATACATGAAGGAGATTAATATTTGTTGTTCTGGATTTAATGATAATTAATCATCTGTAGCACAGATAAAAGTAGAAATTTTACTTGTACCCTTACTTTGGAGGCTTGGAGAATCAAAAACTTATTTGTATAATGCTCTCAAAGCTTCTTGGGATATCATTGTGAAAGGGACAATGGGGCAGATGATTAAACTTTAGGACATTGGGATTAAGAATTCTGTGCATTCGCCCCCCTCCCCCCAAAAAAGAATTCTGTGCAAAGACAGGGGTCAATGATAGCAGATAAGCAATGTGAGATATATATGTGTGGGTATATATACATATATATATACCTACACATGCATACATATAGAAGAAAGTTAAATATGGGACAATTTTCTACATCAAGTACACAGGCCAGGTCCCGCTTATAAGAATTTGTTTGTGGAAAGTCCCTATTGATTTTTTGCTACTCTCTTCCAACCCAATACCTGGAGAATTTATCACAGCCCTACTGACCCCTTGAATACACATTGGTTTGCAGTCCACATAACCATCAGAACTAAACTGCCATCACTCCTCAGGTGAAACAGTTGGCTTTCTAGTCCTGCAGAAGGATCTAGTGGGCATTGATTCGATGATAGTGACTTTGAGAGATCCTTAGAGAAATGATGCTCATTTCTACAGCAGATATTAGTTAATTTTTTTCTTTGTTCATATTTTATTCTGATGGGGGCAAGAATTCCAAATGGTAACTAAACCTAGTTCCTAGAAGCAAGGAATTCACTGTATACTTGGCAACCGGAGACTGAGATACAACTATAATAACAGATAAAGCACTTTATATTTGCTCAAAGAAGTTAAAAATGCATCATTGAAAATCTGCCCAACACGTCTGAGATGGGGTGCATTAAAACTTTGAGGCAAGAGTTGCATTCATCAGAGTGATGTTGAAAATAGGATTGGAAAGAACTAAAATTGGTATAATGAATCCTGAGCGCATACGCTCATTAGAAAGGGAGATGATGAAGAAATCTGAAACAAACACTCTTGTAATTGGCAATTGTGTCCATGTCTGCGCCTAAGGAATGGAAAGTAAGTACCATATATTTGTAAGGGGGTAAGGGGTGGGTGGGGGATATCACACCACTTCCTAAACATAAATGCTTAACACACACATACACACATGCACACACAAGAGGGTTTCAAAAGCTATGGATAAATAGAATTGAAAGATCCTGAAAAGTCCGCAAACTTTTTGAAGCCTTCTCCTATGTGAAATGATTGTTCTAGAAATATTGTACAGGCAAGTATATTACTAACATCTCCTAAAGAACATGGACCCCACCGTTGCCCCTGTATCTTTCATCTACGACTTTCAGAATGGCCATACTATTAGCAATTGCAAGAATTCATGCATTTGAAAGAAAGTTCTGAACTATGACAATATCCAAATTGACAGCAAAGTTATCATAACACTGAGGTTTCCTGTGAAACACGGAGTCTAGGATTTAGGAAAAATGTCCACTTACTTTGACCAGCATCAGTCAATTTACAACTGATTGCCTTCCACCTTTCCCTCCTAAACTCCCTGTCAGGCCTAACTGCTCAGAACAAGGAAGCGCAGTGTTCTCCACCCAGCCTCTCACTTCTCCCTCCCTCCTCTGTGCACACCCTTGTTCTCCTGGTACCAATCAAGAGTTCCCCTTGCCAATTCCTTTTCTTCACTCCTCAAGTAAAGGTATACGATGCAACGTGCTGTGGTGAAACGCTGGACGTGCAGATGCAAAGGGGGAGAAGACAGGGAAAAGTTCCTTTCTTCAAGAAGCAATGTTTTAGAGGTGGGCTGTCAGGGAGCCTGCAGGATCTGAAGTCTCAGGCACTGAATGAAAGAAACACTCAGCTAACAAAACAGTGTGCCACAGAGGATGCTTCATCTGCTCTGGCCAAATCCCTTCTTTCTTTCCATCCTTTCTTTCCTAATAACAGCTGCCCTCTCATTCCCTGTTACTCTGCTGTGAAGAACAAAACCTCCCTCCGACTATCTGTTTTTCTTTTCTTCCCCAGAGTAGGTCTCATTACTGGTGATTAGCAGATGATTAAAACCAATTCAGCTTCCCCCAGTAGATATTTTCTCCCTGTTTGTGCCTTCAATGAACGTGCTTCTAAGCTTATTAACAGGCTCAGAGGATTAGCTGCCGCCAAGCTCGGTGGCTCCCATATTGTGATGCAGGGAGTGACATGGAACCATTTGCTCAGCACAGACAGGACCGCTGGGACCTAACTCTCTAAATCACAATTTTATTTTCCATGTAGAGCAAGATAAAAAAAAAAAAAGCCCCAACAATAATTACAAAAAATCAAACGTTTGGACGAATCTGAAAATATCGTTAAACTCAGAGGCAGCGGACAGGCTAAACCGCTTGGTGGGGGGTGGGGGGGTTGCAATGCTGTGTGACTGCACGTAGTTTACATGAGTGTGGAGTCATGCCGCTTATCTGTGGCCACATCCACCTGTGAGCCTGAAGGTCCTCATTTAGCCACTGCATTCCTATAAGTGTCTGTACAGTGTGTGTTTGCACAAGTCACCTATGGATAGATCTTTTAATAGAGCCTACAGCCTTCTCAACTTAAACTGCAAGAGACTAAGGAATTAGGTAACATATTAAAAACATCTAATCCTGCACAATTTAAGTTATGAATAGGATATTGGCAGATGAAAACAAAGGAATTCCAAGCAACTGGCTTCAATTCTGTTTCCAAAAAAAAAAAAGTACCATAAGGAATTGATGGTTTGGGAGGAAGATTTCACTGTGTCAAACTGCTTCTTTCCTGTGTAGGAAAATTAATAGCCGAAGTAATAACTGTGATATATGTATTCGTTATCTGGTATCAAATCAGTAGTCTAGAAAGCCTTTAAAAAAAGAACCCTTATGCCCAACCCACCCCCACCCACCCCCCCAAAAAAGAGAACTCTTGATTCGGAAAAGTTCAGAAATGAGAAAGATCTCATATATAAATATGGAATGGAACATGATGCATTTAAAAGGTTGTGTTTGGGAGGATGGGATTGTTTCAGGGTTACAAATGGCCTCTTATTGTAAATCTTTGAGTTTTTCTCATTTATTTTTTCCACCTTTTCAGTGCAGCTTAACTCTGAGCGTGCTGAAGCTTGAAATCTAGTTTCTGATTCATAATAGCAATAGGGCTTGTGGAAAATGTCAACAAATCCCCCATCATCAGAGAAAGTCGGCAATGTGAAAGGTAAGTCACGTCAGTCTGCTGGCTGCATGATGGAGTCAGTCTGTGCACAAGAAGGAAGGGAAACCCCCAACAAAATACATGCTACAGCCAGAGAGTGAAAGACAGCAAGTGCCAATAAAACAAAGGAAAACAATAGGGAAGTGATGAGGAATTAGGAAAAGGAAGTGTCATTTATCCAAAATACAAATAAATAGATGAATCCTTAAGGTGTAATTATTTCATCTCCATCATTTAATAGCTAAGGGAAAATGACACACAAGGAGTTCTTATAGGTTGAATTTTACCAGCATTAAAATTGTTTCAGAAATACTTCTGACTTTGGTTGGCCCCAATAAGTAGCTGAAGGATCAATTCTCTTTTCATTAAATAATAGGCTGCAAACAAAGACAATGTGTGCCATCAAGTGACAGTGGGAACCCCCCATGAAAGATAACAGAATACAAAGAAAGCTTTAAAAATGATTTTCATACAAGTGCTATCACAAATAGCAGGAAAACATGTATAACCCAGGTCCTCCTATAACGTAACTGAAACATGTGGGCAGGTTATGAGTGAATAAGATTCTAATGTGCTTTATCATGTGCCAATGAGAAATAACATAGAGAATGAATGTGTTGGCTTGACTAGACAAAGACAAATATTGTTTAATGAAACATTTTTCCTTAGAAATAACTCAGTCACCCAAAATATAAATAAATAGGTAAATGGGACTCCATACAGTTTCCATGTCAATATGGAGAAGAATCAGAAGCCAGGTGGGGCCAACCTCAATAGATGAATTTTAATAAAATGTTGTGTGAATCAGGAAGCATTTCCCTTCTGGGCCAACTCTGTACAGTACAGGGTCAGTGCAACATTTTTGTTTGTTTGCTTATTTGTTTGTTTGTTTTGGGGGGAATCACTGCCCTCTGGTGGTAGGAGTAGGAGGCCCAGTCTTTGCTTCTGTAGAGCCACTTGTGGAATTGGATCTCCATCCCAGTGGGCCACAGTCCCACGCACAACCACTATGCCACCAGGGCTCAGCCCCAGGGCAACATTTTGAACTGAAGATTCTTTTATTTCTTGAATTAAGCATCACAAATATGGGGTCATATGTCTTTCTTCAACATTTCCCCCATAGTCTCCACTGTGAGAGTGAGTCACTGTCTAGTCTGCTATTTAAGGAATCCATGAATTATCTTTGATTTCTTATGATGCTGCCTCATATTCTCTCCCCTCCCCCTTCAGAATTTGCTACTTTCCTCTTTTTATTGCTGTAGAAGAGAATGAAAACAATGTATCTGTCAGCTTTTTCAAGAAAAATGCATCAGCCACACATCTTTTATCATTCTTCCTAACATGTGGGCTAAGACATAAATTTGGACAAACTGTGAACACTATCTACTTAATGACACTGAGGACTTTTGTCATCTGTAAAATGGGAGAAAAAAATGGAGTCCCTCGATGGTGCAAGGACCTTTTAATGAGCTTGAAAGCTATTGAATTTGTGAGGTTCAAATCCACCCAGAAATTCTTTGAGAGTCAATCATTGCAAATGCTGTGGAACAAGCTCCACTCCAATGTGGTCTGTGTGAGTTGGTTGATGGAACAGCAGTTGGTTTTAATATTGTTTCACACAATTAAAAAGGAATATTAGCATGACATATCTTAATACAATAGTGTTTACAAGGAACACTGATTAGTACCTGTCAGTGTAGTTAAAAAATCCAAGGCAAGATAATGTCTGATTGTCACTCATGGTGTAGAATTACATCTTTTAAGATTTTCAAGCCTGTACATTTTCAGAAGCAGCTCATATGGTCTTTCTTCCTGAACTCCTTTGGATGAATTTGAACAGCCAACATATATTGCTGAGTAATTTAGTGCTTAAATCTTTGTGCCACATGAGGACTCCTAGCATGCAGTGAGTCTATAATAAGCATTGGCTAAATAATTAAAAGTATTGGCCAGTGCAATATATTTAAAGGATTTTTTATTTGCGAGATACATAAATGTAAGAGAATATGGTGATCTATTTGAGTTAATAAAGACATTTGTGAGGTCAGTGCTCATCACTGATAAATGTGTCATGTAAGGGTGGACAACAGCAACTGAGGTGAAGCAGAAAGAGAAACATGTAAGGGACACAACACACATTAAATGATCAATAACAACCCAAGTCAGCATTGCAAATTTATAAATGAATGCTAGAGACAGTGTCATATAGGAAAGAGATCATTTAGAACTTAAGCTGTCAGAAACATATGATACTAGAACTGAGGCTTGGGAAAAGATTAGAGGTTTGAACGGAGTGAATCAGAATCTCCCATGGTGGATCCATACAGCATTTTTCTTTTGATGCAATCTGTCCAGGCAACAATCCACTGGATACTTCCAGAATAGGGGCCTTGTATGTTATTATGTGTGAATAAATAGTCAACTAGTGGAAGGGTTATTACTATTATTATTAATGATGATACTACTTGAAACTACAGCCCATTTAACTCAACCATTTGGAAGAGCTACATTGCCCTATTATCCAATTGATAATTTCAGGGTTTTATTCACAGGCACAATCATAAGAAAAACAAGGAGAAGACAATCTCTCAGTTGTGTACATATGCATAAACTTTGCCTTTTGAGAACATAATTGGGGATGAGAGTTTCAAAGAAAAAAATCATTAAGTGTTACAAAGAAAGTGAGAGAGAAATAAAAAGGAAACCACATTGTCTTCTTGTGCTATGAGCCAAGCCCTGGGAGGCCTGCTGGAGCACATCTGAGCTGGAAGCAACAGCTGACTGGCTCTTGGGAGGAAGCAAGGAAACTGAACAGAGAGGACAGTGAGTAAGGCAGAACAATAAAGGCATATAAAGGCAAAGCATAGTGCTGAATCGAAGGAAGGGCTACAAGATAACTTTTTTCCATTAAACATTAGGTAAAGATGACTATTATGATTAGAGCTTCTACCATCATTCTCTCTTCCTTCTCCTTCAGTTTGTGATTTTTTTTTTAAAATGTCCTTCTCCAGCCAGGATATCTCAGACCAAACTCACTGCTACCGGGTCAGTTCTGACTCGTAGCTACCTTACAGGACAGACAGACGCACCCCTGTGGGACTCTAAAGCTGAAATATAGGGGGAGAGGGAGGTGCTGGGGACCCATCTTTCTCTCTTAGTGTGTCTGGTAGACTCAAACTGCTGGCCTTGTGGTTAGCAGCTCTAGCCCCCTAGACCAGCAGAGCTCTTTGCCAGGCTACCTAGGAATCCTTAGATCAGCATCCTAAGGCCCTCGCTGTTTCCTGCCTTAGGAAACAAGTCAACTCCAACTTGCTGCCTGACACTGAGTCGAGTTGACACTGAGAAGGATGTGCCTTTTGAACCAAAACCAAACCAAAACCCAAACTAAACCAAAACCATAGTCACTGTCGTCGAGCCAATGATGAGACGCGGCAACTCTAGATGACAGTGTAGGGCTGCCTTTCTATGTTCCTGAGACATTAACTGCTTACAGGAGGAGAAAGCCTCAGCTGTCTTCCTTGGAGAAGCTGGTGAGTTTGAACTGCTGACAGGTGCTATGCAACCTAATGCCTAACCACACGGGCACTAACTGGAGCTCTCGCTGGTCCTGATTCTGGGAATAAATAAGGATAGTTGTCCTGGAAATAATCAAGGTGTGCAGCAATGGAGCGGTTGTCCAAGCAAATACATGTCTGCTCTACATTGCTTGTGAGCAATAAGTGATCGATCCAACAACTTGTGTCTGTGGAGAAGCAAACTTCTTGATGATTTTGGGTTAACGTTGACAGAAAATCAGAGATAATAGAGGCTAAAATTGATTCTAAGATGAATCATGCAACATTTTAAGTAGACGTGCCTAAGAACTGTAGCTCCTGCAGAGTAGTAGTGAAATCAGCTGGTCTTAGCTTGTGCTAACAGAAATATAGCTATAAATAGATCTATAAATGAAATGATAGATAGACAGAAAGACAGACAGATAGGTGGCATGTGTCTCTTTATCATTAGAATAATATGGTATTATTCTGGGTCAGTTTGATCTGTCTAGTCTCTGGGTTGCACAAACAATTTAAGGACTCCACCACTTGATATAATGCGGGAGTTTTGAAACCAAAAGTGCCTCATAAGGTAGGTCTGCTGATCTGCTTCTGAAACTACATAACCTTGAAAACCTTATAACACTGTTCTTCTCTGAAGACAAGGGGTTACCTTGTGTCAGAATCAACCCTACAAGAATAAATGAGCATCTATTTTTACAGCTATTTTTTTTCAATAATATTAGCTAGTAGCCTTTAAAGATGGAGTTCTTTAAGTCTGAGATTTCCTTTCAGAACCCACCATAATGCAGTGGGGAAAAATGTGTTGACTTAATATGTACATAAAAAGAAAACTACATGAAACTTATAAAACTTTATATTGAAATGATAAGTCGTAGATTTGGGATTAGCATAGTTACTTAAAATGATATAGTACGGATGCCATATTCTTCTTTAAAACACTTGCAGTGGCTTTAGATTCTTATTTGTTGTGCCATTAGAGCCATGATTATAAGGTAATGTAATGGAGGTCTTCTGACCCATGAATATTGTAGCATTATAGTGTCAACTTCTGCTCAGAAATAATAATAGCTAATACTTATGCCAGGCACTATTCCAAGTGTTTTATGGTTATTAACACATTTAAACCTCATACCAATACCATGAAATTGGCACTTTTATGATTCTTATTTTATGATAAAGAATGCTTTTATAGATAAGTAACTTGTATAAGGTCACAAATGCAGGAAACATTTTAGTTCTAGTCTGTGTGCTTAAACTATTCTGTCTTCGAAGGAAGTTCTTTTCCTGTGTGGTACAAAGTTACTTAGAAATATTTGCGATTTGCTGATCTCAAGAAGTAATCCTAGTGCTAGCAATGATTTTTAAAATTGCAATCGCTATGAGAGATTATAATGAAATATCTGTTCTACATCACCTGTCCCTATTTGCTGAAAGAAGCACAAAACTAAGAATCTATCTTAAACATTCTTGATGGCACTTCTTATACCAGTAAGCAATTTCTTCCCCTCTAAGCAGTTACCATCTTAGAAACATAGAAAGGAGTTCTACTTTGTCATATAGAGTTGTCATGTGTCATAATTGACGCAATGGAAGTGACTTTGGTTTTGGTTTATATTGGTCCATAATGCACACCCTCTCAGTGTCAAGGGCTCAGTGTCAGGCAGCAAGAAGTAGGTGACTGGTTTTCTACATCAAGAAATAGCAACGGCCTTTGCTGCTGCTAAGACTAAAGGTATCATATATTTTGTCAAGACTAAATTTTAGTTATTTTGACACTGCTTAATACAAAGTATTATAGGAAGGATGCAGTTAGAAATGTTTGATTAAAGTACAGAAATCACTAAGAAAGGTGCAAAGAATATGATTCTTGAGGACAGAAAAATATGAATTCATTGCAATATTTTATAGCAAAATTAATTCATAACTAAATTTGACTTGATATCTCCTGATGGCTAAGGCAAACAGGAGAATATATTAGTGACTTTAATATTTTAAAGTAAATATTATTCATTATTATAAGTTTTACATGATATGTTTAGAAGTTTCGGTATATTTTCAATTCATGGTTCATTACAGGGCTAAATATAACTGGATACAGATATTCGCATTCCACTTGAGTAGTTCTCTGCTTTCATTTGATGAATATAATGTCAGTCTCTGGAGGCTTCTAAATTGAATTATCATACCACTGATACCTTGTTATTAAAGACATCCTAGATTAAGATAAAATACCACTTGATGCTGAAAGGTAAGCTGATCAACTAATTAGTTGACAAGTTTGAAAAGAGATTCCCAGAAAACAAATAGGAGGAACACTTTTGAAATTGAAATAATAATTGTAAAGTAATGAAGATTATGCAGCACTTAAATCTTTGAATGTTGACACTGAAAAATCACCTTAGTGACTAAAAATGGTAGAATTTACCCCAGGCAATATTGTTTAAAGGCTTTCAGCTACAACCAAAAGATAATCCTTTACACTCAATGGAATCAATGGATCCTGGAGTATTATGTTTGAAACTAAACTGTACAATACTCACAGCGTCTTTCAGACAGCCCTTTCTCATTATTGCCCAGTGAAATGGACAAAATAGGCCTTGGGAAAGCAGCCATTCTCTCTGAGTATAAGTCACAATCCTCTAAGTAGCCAATTAAACAACGTAATATCTACAAACTTTATTTTCTTAATTTGAAATGGAAAGATTATTTTTATATCATTGGGTCATTCAGTGAGCTGAGTTTATTGAGGAAATAAAGTAGATGTGTGCTTTCCCTTACTTTAGTATGATAAACAGAATATAAGAATGCATGGCAAAAAATAATAAAATAAAAAAGAATGCATAAAAAATAAATGTGTCATCTGTCCTAAGATGAAGTTATTGTTATGGATACAAGCAAACCAAGATAGTAGACACCTGGAATGCTGGGTATGTATTGCTATTTTACATAAGGTCCTTAAGAGTGACCTTATATAAAAGGTACTATTTGAGCAGAAACCAGAAGAAGATAAAGTAGATATACATATGAATATATACAGAAGGGGTGCACCAGTCAGAAGAACACATGAGAAGAGAGCTGAATTTCCATGCTACCATTTAGCAATGAGGTCACTATGAGGTATTATACCACTTTTCAAGGGTGGTTTTAGAAAACCCTGGAAAAAAATTAATACACTCACAAGACGTTTCATCTATACCTCTACAGGAGAGATGAGAAACAAATCACAGCCAGATATTTGTGCTCTAATGTTCATTGTGACGCAATTCAAAATAGCAAGGAGTTAGAAACAACTTGAATTTCCATCAACAGACAAATGAATTAAAAACGGTGGTACATACATACAATGGAGTATTACACATCTCGAAAAAACAATGATGAACATATGAAGACATTGCCTCAAGGGAAGAACTGCAGTAAATTATGCTAAGCGGAGTAAACCAAACACAAAAGCACAAGTACAATATGAATCCACTGAGGTAAGCTTAAAAAGCAAAAGAGACGTAAAGGAAAATCTACTATAGGAATACATTCCTGGGGTCAGGTCCAGGTTCTATGGCATGGGCTAGACTCAATCCAGCATATCTGTATGGCAACCAACTAAAAAGCATAGGGAAAGAAATTAAAAAAAAAAGTCATGTGTATCGGGAAAACAGGGCACTAAACCATAAAGAGGAGGTTTTGCTAGGGAGAGAGGGGCCAGAGTTCAATTCAGTGTGTCAAGATGCGAAGTCAACACTCAAGCACGAAGCAGCAAACCAATAGAAAGGTCTGGGGGGCCAAACTCAATCCCAGCTATGTGGACGCTCACGACCACCCTCCATCCAACAAGAATGCACTACAGAGGACAGCACTGAAGGTATATCTCAGGGAGAGGGGCATATCTGATCAGAGCACACAGGAGCAAATGAAGAGGAAAACAACATTCTGGCCCACTAAGCTCCGAGGATGATATTTCTGCTAGGAGCAGTCGATGAACAGAGAGGACTATAGGGCTGCCCCCCCTCGTGGATCCTTAGTGCTACATAAGACAACACTGGCGATAGAGTGTTGTGTGTCTGTATGTGTTGTGTGGGAATTGTGTCTGATCTGACCCCATTGCATTGGGGTTAAACACTAAGGGTGTGCAACAGAGCAGCAAGGGTGGCAAAGCAATGAAGACTCTTAGTGGTATTTACCAATAATAGACTTTGAGACAAGGGCATGGTACTCCATCAATCTTGACCAGAAATCACTCACAAAGCTTAACAAACAGACTTGGGACTATTTAAAGGTTTTTCTTTTTGCTGTTCTTTTGGTTTCTTTGGTTTTACTTTGGAGCCAAAAGCATTTGGATAGATAGTTCCTGGGGCAACACAGGAGTTGGGGAGGTAGGGGAAATGGAGTAAAGATCCAAAAAACCCAGGCACAAGGGAGCAACAAGTGATCTAAAATTAATTGCATGGAGGCCTGGTGGGGCTTGATCAAGTGCAATGTAGCTGAGAGGCATTATTGAAACCTGAATGACGGTCAAACATGATGGTGGGACAAGAGGAAAGTTAAAGGAAATAGAGGAAAGAACTAGAAGGCAAAGGACATTTCTAGAGATGTAATATAGGCATGTAAGTGTATCTGTATGTAATGATAGGAAAACAGATCTATGAACATATATTTATTTATATGTTAAGTATTAAGGTAGCAGACAGATAACAGTCCTCTACTTAACGTAAGAAAACTTTGTTCTAATAATCTGGCATACTGTGATCCTCACCTTTCCAACATGATTGCTGAAGACAAAATGGGTGCATAAGCAAATGTGGTGAAGAAAACTGAAAACTCCGCCAACTTAAAGGCTGAGTATAAACAAATGGCCGTCTAGAAGAGAAGCTACAAAATCCTTATGAAGCACACCAGCCTGTGTGATCAAAAGATGTCAATGGAATCAAGTATCAGGCATAAAAGACCCAGAACAAATACGGAGGGAGAGGGTAGAGTGGTCATCAAAAGCCCAACTCTAGACAATTAGACGTCCCCCCACAGAAGGGTCACAAGGAAGGAATGAGTCCATCAGGGTGCAGTAGAGAACTAATGAAACATACAACTTTCCTCTACTTCTTTAATACTTCCTCCCCACCACTATCATGACCTCAATTCTACCTTATTAATCTGACCTGACTGGAGTACACACTCTGGTATGGACAAGAGCTCACAGCGCAAGGAATCGAGGACAGAAAACCCCCTTAGAATTAATAACAAGAGTAGTGATACCTGGTGGGTAAAGAGAAGGTTGTGATGGAGAGGGGTAACTAATCACCATGATCAAGATGTAACCCACTCCATGGAGGATGAACAACAGAAAAGTGGGTGGAGGGAGACAGAACTAAGTGTAAAACATGAAACTTTTTTTTATAAATTGTAGAGAGGGAAGGATATTGTGGGAAGAGGGAAAATGAGCTGATAACAAGGGCTCAAGTAGAAAGGAAATGTGTTGCAAATGATGACAACATATGTACAAATGTGTTTGATAAAATAGATATATGTATGGATTGTGATTAGAGCAAGGACATCCCCAATAGGATGATTTAAAAAAATGCTTTAGAGTGATGATGGCAACAAGTTTGCAAACGTGGTCTACACATAACATTTGATGTATGTACTGATTGTGATGGAAGTTATATGAACCCCCAATAACATGATTTATTTTAAAAAGGAGGGGGAAAAGGGAGCTTATACCAAGAGTTCAAGTGGAAAAATATTTGGAAATGAAGATGGCAACATGGCAATATATACAAATATACTTGATACAAATGATGTATGGAATGTTATAAGAGCTGTAAAAGCCCCCAATAAAATAATTTTTAAAAAACCTAAAAATAAAAAAAAAACTAACAATAACAATTAATTAACGCAAATTATCTAATTGGGCATTTTTTCAATGAGACAAAGATTATGTGTAAACAATGATCAAAATAGCATAATTAGCAATTTTATGATATGAAAGCATCAAAATAAATTTCATAAAATGAACATATATTTTATTTTTAAAAAGAATGAAAATAGGAAATTAGAGATATCAGTTTGCGATGAAGACAATTACAAAGTAAATAAAGGGAACAGTGTGAAGAACTTTCAAATGAAGATGAATGCAGAAGATTCCAAGATAACAGAATACATTAAAATTGTGTAGAAATTAATTACTTACCAGGTTCCATTAAAGAAAGTTAATGAGCCTCATTATCTTAGGATAGATTCTTGACAGTTTCAAAAGCCATGAAACTTATATGCACATATCTGTGAAAGGGTTTATAACCAGAAAATGGCTTGCACAGTTGGAGAAAGGACAAGTTGAAAGACCACAGCTCACAGATGAGGTGGAAGATTCTCCTACGCATGTAGCTGTGGGGAAACATTTGGATCCAGACTGACAGGAAGACAATGGGCTGCTTCCTGTCTGCAGGGGTGAGTGCATCAAAAACCAGAGATAGGGCTTTTTATGACAGAGAAGAAATGCTTCCATGTTTAACAGGTAAGACGGGAGGCTATTAATAACTCCCAGGGTCAGGAATCCATACAGTAGTTTATTGGCTGAAGTTCAAAGTCTAGAGGTTGATGAGCAGATGATTGAAATCCATTAAAGTTCAATAAAACTTTTCCACAGAATCTACTTATATTGGAATCAGGTTGTGGGTAACAGAAAAGTGGTTCCCCAGGTTGCCCCCATATTATATGCCAAGCCTGAGATGCTGCTTGTTAACACATGGTCAATGACCAATGACCATACACGTTGAGGTCCACAGTTTAAAGGTTAACTCCCTGAGGATTATCAGCCATTTAGAACAATCAGACCATATGGCCTGTCCAACCCTAAATAGGAACCACACCCTTTCATAAGGATAATGGGCTGTTCCCTAAAGGAAAGTCCAAAGACTAAGGTCAAACCAACTCAGGGAGGACCAAAGTTAGGCTGCCATCTTAGCTCTAGGGTCTGCCCATCTTGTCACTTGGAAGTCTCAGTACCTCCCCTTCCTATTGCCTGTACACCACTAGCTCATCCTCCTTCTATTGCACGTATGCTTATTTTATACATCTCCTTCCTATTATGATGTAAATGGGGGGCTTGCATGTCCCCTGAGTATATTTAAGACTTGATTGGAAATGTATTCATTCTCTCCTGGGTCCTGGTTATTTCATGATTGACAGCCAAGACTCCACCCCACCCTACACTCTTAATCCTCAAATCGACACCAGATTATGTAACTACCACAGCTACCAAACACCACTGCAGAACATCTTCTCTGCTTCTACAAGCCCCAGCTCCTACTTCACCAGCCTCCAGTTGCCAGGAAAGTCCTCACCAGCTGCTCGGCTTGGAGGCATTCACTTCCCATTTAGCAAGAAAAATCTCTTTTCTCTGACCACACAGCTGCTGCTGGCACTACAGCCAACCTCTATCCATCACAGCTACTACTGCCACTGCCAAGTGCATGCTCTCCCAGGAAGCACTTTCACCCTTTCTTACCTTGTTCTTCCTGTGCACATCAGCACCCTCCCCCACTCCTCATCTCCTGAGCTTTCCCTTTGCAGTATGTCCCTACCCATGGAGCACTTCCTAAATCTCCTTTCCCCCCTGATTTCTACATGTGACCTGCCAATCCTCATCCAAACAGGGCCTTTATTTCCTTTTTAATTACCTCACTTACCCTTGACTTTCACTCTTTTTCATTTCTCTTTCTCTTTTTCTTGGTTTATTTGTTTCACTTTAATTCTACTTCTGTCTCTTCTATATATGTCACACAACCTAAACCAAAACCCATTGCCAACATGTAAATTTGGACTCATGGTAATTCGGGTAGTTACTTAATCTCCATTTAACTTGTGAAGGGTTGGAGTCTAATCAGTCAATCAGGTCACAGCCAATGAGGCCTCTGTGTGGGTGTGGCCTTCTCCTGAGAATTCAATCTTCCTCACTGAAGATTGAACACACTCTTTCTCTGCTTGGTCTCCCTGAAAGACATTCCTGATGACAGCCCTACGGAGCTACACTGATGCTGCCTGAGCCCTGGAGGTGGGGGAGTTACATGGAGACCCACAGCAGCACTCAGTTGCTTCTACCACCACTGAATCCACAAGATTTTCCACTCACTGCCCTGAGATCTTACTGCATTTCAGAATCATTGCAGGAGTCTAAAAAGAAGTTTATGGACTAGTATTGATATATGGGTTAATATCAGATTTAAGGACTTGAACTGGAGTGGTCTGGGATATTTTTCTTCATGTGTAATTGTTCTTTGATATGAAGTTTTTTCTTACATTTATATGAGTGTCTCTGGATTTGCTTCTTTAGTTAATCCAGATTTACAAAACAATGCCATAGCCCAGCATAAATCTGCCCCTATGGGTTTATGAGGCTGTAGCTCTTTATATAACCTGTTAGAGTGTTTTAAAATCTTCTTTCTCTACATACTATCTCTTTTTGTCTGTTTTCTCCATTTATGTCTTAAACATTATTTGTTAATATCATTAATTTTACTACCTCTCTTAAAATATATATTTTTATCATTTCTATAAATCACTTGGACCATTCATAGAACTTTTACTTTCTTTTCATTTCATTCTCTTGTTTTCTCCCCTATTACCATATTTATTTCTATTCTTTCTTTTCTTTTTTAAAAAAGAACATTAATTTGGGGGTTCTTGCAGCTCTTGTAACAATCCATTTATCCATGTATCAAGCATGTTTGTATATATGTTGCAACTATTATTATCGAAATATTTACTTTCTATTTGGGTCCTTGGTGTCAGATCCACTTTGATCCCTTCATCTGCCTCCTCCCTGCCCCTCTCATGACCCCTTGATAAGTTATAAATTATTATTTTCATATCCTATGCAGACTACTGTTTCATTTCCCCCACATTTTCTGTTGTTCATCCCCTAGGTGTGTGTTTGTATGATTATGTGTCAATTATGTTAATCAACTCCCCCTTCCTCCCCTTCCCCCTACCAACCTTCCACTTATCCTTTTAGTATCACTTCTCCCATATCTGTTGCTGAGGGACGTTATCTGACCTGGATTCCATATGTTGTGAGCTCTTATCTGTATCTGTATACAAGCTCCAGTCTAGTCCACACTGAAAGACAGGACTGTGGTCATGATAATGGGGGTGAGGAAAACTCAAGGAAAAAGAGAAATATTGCATTTTCTCAGTTCAATAATATTTCCTGGTTGACTCATCCCTTCTTTGTGACCCTTCTGCAAGGGGATGTCCCATTGTCTATATATGGTTTGGGGGTACTGCTCTGTTTCCCTCAGTCCTAGAAATATGTTTTTGGTTAGTTTGTTTGTCTTGGGTCTTCTGATGCCTGTTAGCAGATCCTCTTGACAACTCATGATCACACATACTGGTGTGCTCTTTCCATGGGGGACTTTTTATTTCTCTGCTAGATGGTTGCTTGTTTAATTTCATGCCTTTAAGACCCCAAGTACAAAAGGACAAATATAACCTGATTCCACTGAGGTAAGTATAATCAGCACAGTAGGTATAAAAGAAAAGTCATGTATCTCTCACCAGATTGGTTTAGCTACAGGCAGAGGGGTGGGGGATAGACCAAACCCAAGGAGCTACATGCTATTCCAACAGAAAATAGGGGGCACAAGGGAAGGGGAAGGGAGAGCAGAGGGAACACAAAATAGAGGTATATAATAGTATAAGGAAATGATATCAAGGGGTCCAGGAAGAAAAATAATGCTTGGAAACTGATTATGGTAGCAATTGCACGATTCTGCTTGATGTGATTGAACTATGGAATGTATACATTAACTCCCAATTAATAGCAAAAAATATTTAAAGCGTGATTACATCTTCAGAGCACTGAGTTGATAGAAATGGACAAGTTAGGAATTGGAGACCCAAAATGGAGGAAGATAAAAACATGACGTGACTGGCTTATAAATGTTCATGCATGAGACAAGAATATTGGTAGAATTATAGGATTCAAGTGTAGGTATTCACACAACAGCAATTGTCAGGCATAGTGTATTTTTGTTAACTTTTGCAACATAAGATATAAATCGGTAGTGTTGATACATTTTTTGGTTGTATGCATTTTTGTTGGATCCTGTTAGGCATATACCATATTTATCAGATCATAAGATGCACTTTTTTATCCCCCAAAGTGTGGGGCGGACCAGGATGCATCCAAAGGTGTGGTACCCTACAACATTTGTTTATGATACCATGTACCCACTTACTGTGCGCTGCTGTCTGCATGCTGTGAATTACTGTGTGTTTGGTGGAAGTCCTGCCTCCTGGAGTCTCGATGTCAAGTCACATGATCTGCAGAGCATAGGCCTCCCCTAATTTGTTAATAAAAGTGCTGATTGTTCTTAGCATCACGGTTGAGTTTATGCTGTTAAATATTACCATATTTTGCTTTATTTAAACAAATATTTTAGCATTCTGGTACTATTTGGTTCATGATATTTTTTTTCTTATGCTCCTGCTCTAACAACTGGGTGCATCTTATGGTCAGGTGTTTCTTATGGTCTGAAAATATGGGACATGATTGTATTATGTTTTCATTTAGAGATGCATAGTTAAAGAGTAGTATTCAGGTTGACTAGGCATGACCCATGGGAGTTAGATTTTATGTCAACTTGAATTGGTAGGAAAGTACACGGATGGATTCCAAGCTAATAATCAGGTCACAGCCTGAGGATGCCTTTTAGGGTATGGCTTTTTTTTTTTTTACAAGAGACAGAGTGAGAATTTCCCTTTCTCTTCCTCTACATTTTCATACTTAATGAGACTCTGTGTATGCTTACAGAGACAACTCTGGGAGCAAATGTACAAACTATGCTCTACCATGTTTCCATCAGTCTTAATACACATGATTCTTCATTCACCAGCCTGTGATCTCCCTGCATTCCATTTCACATTTCTGTGCTTTCAGCCTTTGACTAAACAAATTTGAAGAGGTCCTGAGCTAGCATTAAACCCACACATTTGAGTTGGGCGGGGCTGGAATACTTCCTTGTTATTAAGTTACTTCTTGGAATAATGTTCTTCCTTATACATATGTGAGTGTTACTGGTTTTGTTTTTCTTCACAATCCATCCTAACACAGGAAGAGAGGGGGTTATTCACAGTTTCTATTCACATGAAATAGGCAGCACCACCAAGGAGACATCATTAGTCTATGACCTGTGTAAGAGGTGGCCTGGCTACACAGGATTGCCTGGAGTTGTTTACATTGAGTTTGGTCCAAGCTACTGAGGTTCCAGTCAAACCAAGTAGACTTAAGGGTAGTCTACCATTTAAAAATCAATCACTAGGTCAACTGACTGGAGAAATAAGTCCTATAATCATATTAATTGATACAAGAAAAGCATCTGAAAGAATACAATACATATCCATGATGAAAATTCTCAATGAAATATAAATGGAGGGATTTTTCTCACTTTTATAAAGAGCATCTTAAAACAAAACAGAGAGCCTACAGCTGGCATCATATTTAAAGCTGAAAGACACCCTTTCTTAAAATGGCAAGAAAGGCAAAGATCAACAGGTGTGTACTCTAATTACTCTTATTCAGCAAAATGCTAGAAGTTCTAGAAACTGGAATAAAGCAATAAAAATAAATAAAGGCATATAATTGGAAAGGGAGAAGTAAGATTATCACTATTTGAGGATGACATAATTTCTCACATAGGTAATCTCAAAGAATTTAAAATAATTCATCCTGCAAACATTGTGTTCAGTGAAACCCAGAATTCAAAATCAACACAGAATTGAAGTATATTACTTACTATAAATCTATAGAAAGTAAAATGTAAAAGCAATATCATTTACAAGCCTTGAACATTTCAAACATTAAATATTAAGTACAAATTTAACAAAACAGAAATGGATCTATATGTAAAAAAATCACAAAATGCTTATAAAAGAACAATGTTATAGATAGCATTGAGAAGAATAGAAAATCAGCTGAGCCCCAGTGGTGCAGTGGTTGTGTGCAGGTTATGTGCGGCCTTTTCAAATCCAGTTCAAATCCAGCAGCCATTTTCCTGGAGCAAGACTGAGTTTTCTACCCCCACCAGGGCAGTGATGTGGAAAAAGAGAAGAATAGAAAATCAAGAATATTTCATTGTGTTCATGTGAAAATTGTACATGGATTGAGTAAGTTGTTTGAACAGAACAAGGAATACTGCATGGTGTAGATTGGGAAATGTATGTGTTGTATTCTTATTCTCTTACCATATTATTCAATTTGTGTGCTGAAAAAATAATCTAAAAGGTGGGACATAATGAGAAGAATGTTATATCAGAATTGGAGAAAGTCTTACTGACCACCTTCCATATGCAGATGACACAACCTTGCTTGCTGAAAGGATTTGAAGCACTTGCTGATGAAGAAGAAAAGATTCCAGGCTTCCCTGTGGATTACGACTCAATATGAAGAAAGCTAGAATCCTTGCAAGTAGATTAATAGGTACCATTGTGGTAAATAGAGAAAACATTGAAGTTATTAAAGATTTCATCTTCCTTGAATCTACAAAAATTACTCATGGAAGCACCAGTGAAGAGAGCAAAGGACACATTGCCTTTGGGAAGATTTGCTACCTAAGAACTCCTCAAAGTGTTGAAGACCAAGGGTGTCCATTTGAAACATTGTTTCTGACCCAAGGCAGGGTATTTTCAATTGCCCAGTTGCATGTGAAAGGTGGCCAATGAATAAAGAAGTCCTCAAAAGATTTTATGCTTTTGAGTCGTGGAGCTGGCAAGGTATATCAAAATATAATGAACAGATCCAAAAGAGCAAGCAGATTTGGCTTGCAAAAAAGTACGGTCAAAATGGGCCTTAAAAGAGAGGATGGCAAGCCTAAGTTTCAGATAGTTTGGACAAATGACAAGAAAGACAAGTCCCCAGAAAAGGATGTCATCCTTGGTAAAGTAGAGGGGCAATGACAAAGAGGAACACGCTCCATGAGAAGGACTGACTCAATGAAGACAACAGTGGGACATAGATAAAGCAATTGTGAGGATGGTGCCGAGCTGGTTAGTTTCAGTCTGTTTTACAGATGGTCACTATGAATCACAAGTGACTGAGCACCTAACAGGAGTTGACTTCAATGACTGAAAAATTCAATTGGTAATGGTGGTAGTCCGGGTAGACTAGAGAAATAAATCCAGGGAGACACTCATAGGTACATAAAAAAGAGCTTTGTATACAAGCGCAATTGAACATTGAGAAAACATTCCACTCTAGACCAGATAAAGTCCGTAAGTTCATTATTAGCCCATATGTCTGATAGCAATTTATAAAATCCTCTTCAGACTCACAAAACACATGGAATGGCACTGAATGCAGGAAGCTCACAGGCCAGTGAGTGGGAAGTCTTGTTTGGATTCAGTGGTGTTGTAAGCATCTCAGTGCTGGCTAAGGTCGCCATGGCTCCATCAGCCTCTCTCGATGTGTCTTCTCCACAGGGATGTCTCGCAGTGAGTGAGCTTCTGACCCACCTCTAGCAAGCTATCTATCTGCTAAGCATCTCCAAATGAGGTCAAGTTGAGACCTGATTGACAGGCTAGACTCCACCCCTTCACCCTTTTCTTTTTTTAAGATATTTGAAATGCAACTTTAACAAAAAAGAATGGCAATGACAGTTAACAAACAAAACATCACCACTGAATATTGTGATATGACTGTAGTAGTCTTGCATTTGCATTTCAAGAAAGAAAAATGCATTCCCAAACAGCTAGATATAGAGGTCCAAAAACGACAACAACAACAGAAAAGGTTTTTAACTGATACACTTTCTCCGAAGCCTATTCATCTTCCGCACTCGAAAGATGAGCACATTCTGCTTAGCTCTATAATGGGAATAGCAAACATGCAGCACCACTGACATCACAGGACACTGCCTATAAAACTAGACTTCTGACGCTGGGCTCCAGCTTTACTTTCTCACTGGGCATCATCTTCATCTGGGAGAACAGTAGTCTGTACAACCTCTAGATCATGCTCATATTGTGCTGCCATTGCTGGGTCCATCACAATATCTGGTGGTGCAAGAGCAGGCATGGCAATGAACACTAAGTTAGTATCTCTAATAAGTTTTCTAGCAATCAAAGGAAGGGCTTTTCAAAGTGGTAGTTATTTTTGGCAGAAATATCATAGGACTGAAGATTCTTCTTTCAGTGGAAGACAATGGATTTTGCTTTAACTTTTCTGTTTGCTATCCACTTTGTTGCCACAAAGCACAATGTGTATGTTTGCACATACTCAAGCCAGATTCCCCTGCAAGTTAGGGACATTCTTGTAAGCAACCTTTGAGGTTATGTTGAACACTGTAATGGCACATTGGTTTGAATGCAATAGCCATTTCTCAGTCCTCCAGTTTTTTCTTGACCACCTGTAACCCACATTTTGAAATTAATAGGTCCTCTGTTAATATGGGACACAAGGGGATGGACCTCAATACTTCAGGTAGCTACATACTTTTCCTCAAGTTCACCATTCAGGTGACATTTCACAAATGTCATTTTTCCAGTGCCACCCATCACCCATCAGTACGAGTTTGAACTGGACTTGGGACTTTCCTTAGGTAGTCATTGTGATACATCTTCCAGAAGCATCATTGGGCTGTGTCTGACTGAGGGATGGAAAGATGGCAGAAGCACAATTCCCACCCCTTCACTTTTAATACTGAAATTGGCAGTAGATTATGTTGTCACAGACCACCCCTTGTCAATTTGACAACTCTCTAGCAATATGCAATTTTCAAACACGCAATTATAAAATCATATGTGTGTCTAACAAGATAAAACTGAAATGCATACCATTTATTAAGTGCCACCCTCACTTAAACATAGCATTCTATAAGTGAACAAAGCAAAAGTTGCCTATACCTAACAATTGCAGTTAAGTAACACCTACATCTTAATCCTAAAATCTTATGACTAGGCAGTGAAAGTTTTTAAATCAACCACTTCAAGCCTTTATCCCCTCCATTTGGGCTATCCAATTTCTATTCTGCCCACTTACATCAACCCAGTTATCTGAAGAGACAATCATATTCTTTGAATGAATAATATTCATTCCATTTGGAACCTTGTGAGTCCACACCCAGAAGCAAAGTCAAATCAGGACAGGCCATCCATAAAGTCTGTAGAAATATGCACCAGTTCACACTCTCAAAAATCTTTTTTTCATTGGGTTCTGTTAAACTTAATGTGGGCTATCTCACTTAGCCTCAAAAGGGTGTCCATTGGTCACCTTGCTTTAGACCATGACCCCATCACAAATTCTCAACAACCATAGCACCCCTTGTGCTAGGTCATGTACTTCAGACCAGTCAACCTGCTCTCGTCCTCTCCTCTAGTTCCTGTAAATCATATCCATGAGTGTCAGTGGTCAGACACAACCCATCTTTTTTTTGCTGCATATCTCCCATTTTCAATCAGCAAAGGGGTCCAAGTGGTCACCTCATAAGCATTTTAACATACGCACAGGCTTCCTTTAATGTTCAGTCCTAGAGAGAAGTTTTCTTCATGGCTCCATATTTTTTCCAGCTTTTTACAGAAACCACTACTAGTTCAACCTTCAAAAAACCAGAGTTGCTTTTTGTTTTCCTTTTTAATCAGTTGCCTAGGCAATTCTCTTGCAATGTAAATATCCTGATTACTCCAAAGGACTGGGTGGGGCTTATCTTTTCAGAGCCTTCTTTGCAGGAATGTCCTAAACCAGTGATTCTCAACTTTCTTCTTCTTCTTCTTTTTTTTCTTTTTTTCTGCATCACTGCCCTGGTGGGAGTACGAAGAACAGTCTTGCTCCTGGAGAGATGCTGTTAGATTGGAACCCTCAACCCTGTGGGCTGCAGTCCTGCACACAACCAGGACTCAGCCACCAGTGCTCAGTTCTTAATTTTCTTAATGTGGCGACCCTCTAATATAATTCCTCATGCTGTGGTGCCTCCTACCCCTCACCAAAAATTACTTTTATTGCTATTTCATAACTGTCATTGTGCTACTGTTATGGATTGGGCAACCCCTGTGAAAGGGTCATTCAACCCCCAAAGGGGTCACAACACACAGGTTGAGAATTGCTGTCCTAAAACCATTAAAAGATCAAATATTAACGTCTCCAGGCACATGGGATTACAAATTCTCTATTTTCATATTTCCCAGTAATCATTTCCATAAATCTTTATGTAAACAATAATAATCAGGAGAGATCAGTATAACAAAGTAGAATCAGACACTAAAGCTCAGTTTTTAAAATGTCAAATTCTATTCTTATGTAGTGTGTTAGTCTGGGTAGACTAGAGAAAAAATTCTTAAGCACACATATGTATACAAGAGAGAGGTTTATATACAAGAGCAACTGTACATCAAGAAAACATCCCAGCCCAGTCCAGTTTGAAGTAATTAGTCTGATATTAGCCCATATGTCCAATATCAATCCATAAGTCCTCTTCAGATGCATGAAGCACATGCTGTGATACCAGGATGACGACAGGCCAGTGGGTGCAGAGTCTTGTGTATCAAGTGGTGGTAGAAGCATCTCAGCACTGACAGGGACCTCTCTGTGACTACTCAGTCATCTCAGCACTGGTAGGAATCTCTACATGGCTTTTCTGGCTTCGGAGGTCTGGTTTCATCAGGGTAAACTCATTTGTAAAGTGACCAGATTTTAACATTGGTAAAGTGGGACAACATTGACCCAGTGAGGGGGCGGGTGGAGAGGGGGTAAATTCGCTTCTCATTCTCCTGCGGTTCCTTAGCTTGTTGTACATAAATCAGGACTTTTGTAAAACATGGGGGACACAGGAAAAGTTGTTTGAGATCAGGACTGTCCCGCCAAAAGTGGGATGTCTGGTGACTTTACATGTGGCTTCTCCTGCAGGGTGTGTCTCAGAGAGTCAGCATTGCATCTTGTCAGTAGAGCATCTCCAAGGGACTGAGCTGTAAGTCTCTTACCTCCAAAGATGAAATACAGCACAATTTCCCAGAACTCTCAGGAGAAAACTATGCCCACACAGAAATCTCATTGGCTATCTCCAGATTGACAGGCTAGACTCTACCCCTACATTCCCAATCCTGAAATTGACACATTACATGATTGCAACCTGTAGGTTATCTAAATCCTTGTCTAAATGATGCTATTAATAGAAAATATAAGGGAAGGGGCTTCTGAGAGCATCAAACCAGAGCCAGCTTTTTGTCAGCCACTTCAATCTTTGATCAGCTATTTTCACTGAGCAGCAATAGGAAACGCAAGGAGCAATTTTGTCCCCAGAGCTCAAAATATACATTAGTTACATTTATTTTCATCACTTTAAACAATGATAGCCAAAGAATACAGTCAAACCAAATAATCAAAGCTTTAACTTGCTAAATTATTTCCAGAAAACAACCCAGTAATCTGCATGGACATATCTGACTTCTGGCTAGCCAAAGAGTAACATTACTGTGTTAGTCCGGGTAGGTTAGAGGAACAAATTTCATAGACACGCATATAGATATAAGGAAAAGGTTTATATACAAGAGGAACAGGACATTGACCCCAGTCCAGTTCAAAGCCATAAGACCAATATTAACCCTTATCAGTCTATAAAGTCTCCTTCCGACTCACGAAGTCACAGATCAGTTGGTGCAGAATCCCGGGGCTGGCAGGGGTCTCCACATGGCTCCTCACTTCCAGGGCTCAGGGTCCATCAAGAGCAGAAGCAACTCATCACTGACAGAGGTCTTCATGTGGCTGCCCCAGCTTCAGAGGTCTGGCTCCATCAGCACAAAGCCATGTGGCCTCTCTTCCAGCTCCTCCAGCTTCTCAGATGCTGCCATTTTGTCTTGTCCATGATTCATCGTCTCTCAGACTAACTCCCAACAACTGGAGAAGATAGCTTCTCATCTTCACGAGGGAAATATTGTGAGATTTCCCAGAAGTCTCAGGAGAAAGCCATGCCCACATAGAGACCTCAGTAGCTACTCAATGGCTATCTCCAGATTAACAGGCTAGACTCCACCCCTGCATTTCAATCATAAAATTAACATAAGCACATGACTGCCACAGCTATCATAAACAAAGGTTGAACAAACATATACTCTCCATCTTCATGATTTGTTTCTCTAGGACCACACTACTGGTACCATGCTTTAGCCTGGGTAGTCTAGAGAAACAACTTCAGGGAGGCACCAATATATGTATGAGAAAGAACTTTATATCCAAGAGCAGTTGAATATTGAGAAAACTTCCCAGTCCAGTCCAAATCATGTCTGATATTAGCCCCTATGTCTGATACCAATCTATAAAGTCCTTCTCCTTCCCAAGAATCTCATACAACAACACCAAATGCAGGAAGATCACTGGGGTCTTCAGAGATGCTGGGGCCCACTTTGCAAACTTGTTCCTTATGTATGTGGTGAAAGGTATGTCCTTGGGCACCCCCGTTTTTGGTCTATGGAATTATTCTGAATAGATATATTCCAACACACCAATTTCCCTATTTTT